>JAQNDB010000047.1:103509-199390 GCA_029204045.2 Tillandsia leiboldiana | reverse complement strand
AGCCAATCAAAGACCTAGAGAACTTCAACAAGAGCTCAAGTTGACACTCAGTGTCTTGAGTCTTGAAGATTGAAGTTGAAGAATTGTGGATCAGTTACATCAATCTCAAGAAGAAAGTATTCAAAAGGATCAGGTATGGTTAACTAAATAATTGTGGTGATCCGAATACTTTCTTATAGTGTAGAAACACTTGGATGAATTTTAATTGCAAAAAAATCAAAAACTGGACATGGGACATGTTCAGGATCCGGATCAGATGATCCAATCCGGATCCCGAAGGTATTTGTTCATGTGCAAATTCAATCCGGATCCATGCCTTTCCGATCCGGATCCCGAATGGATGTTGCTGAATTCATGAACGATCCGGATCGGAATTCAATCCGGATCCCGAACCCTTGGTTTTCTGGAATTGTCAATCTCGTTACGACGATCCGGATCGCAGTAAATCGATCCGGATCGCCGTCCTAAAAATTTCCAGATAAGGTAGTTTTTGATTCTTATCTCTTTCCAAAGGTTTCTAAACTATAAATAGACACTTAGGGTTTCTCAAAAAGTGGGAGCTACGGCCGATCAATTTATAAAACACTTGAGAGCAACCCTAGAGGCTAGGTTTTATATTCTTCTTTATAGCCTCTTTTAGGTCAATTCGACGGTTCTTTCAAGAACATATCTTTTGTCGAATTGATCTAATCTTTGCTTAGAGATTTCTTCTACGGTTCCTCAATGAGAATCTAAGCAAAGGATCACCATCGAAGTCAATATTCTTATCGACTGAGTTTGCGTCGTGGATTCGACGTGGCATCGTGGATTCGGTGTGCTAAAGGCGTTTCGTGTGATTCGGAAACGTGTGCTCGTGGATTAGCGTGGCGTCGTGGGATCTCGAACGTCGTTGCAGTGGACGTGCAAACGGTGGATGGAGCGCGAGGTCCAAGAAATTGCGGAGGGGTTGTTAAATCCGTGGAGACTGGTAATCACCTTGTATTCTTTTTTCTTAGGGATTGTTATTGCGTGGATATCCAACGGTCAGCGCAAGGTCCGAAGAAGCTGAAGGAGGGGTTGAGTCCGTTGGAGGGTAATCACCTTGTTATCTTCTATTCTTAGTGGATTGTTATTGCGTGTGGGTCCCGTGGTTTTTTCTGGATTGGAGTTTCACGTATATCTCGGTGTGCTGTTTTCTTTTCCGCATTGGTTTTTATTTTGCACTGAGATTTGGTTTTATAAGTATTACACCTATTCACCCCCCCTCTAGTTGTTTGATAGTACCTATTTAGATCCTTGTGGATCCTCTAAAAACCTACAATTGGTATCAGAGCGGGTTTAGGTTTCTATCATGTTGGGTGAAAGTGGTAATTTATAGACCTCTCTTTTTGATGGGACTAATTATGCTTATTGGAAAGTGCGGATGAGAGCTTTTCTCATCGCAATTGATGAGGGGTATGGCAATCCGTGGAATCGGTTGGGTGCATCCTGTTGAGGAAGTAGGAAACTACTACCCCAAAACCTCGCTCTAGATGGTCCAAAGAGGAATTTGAAAGATCTTCTTACAATGGGAAGGTATGAACGCTTTATTAATTCTCTTTCCTCGACTGAGTTCACACGAATTTCCGCGTGTGAAACCGCGAAGGAAATTTGGGATATTCTCAAAATTACACATGAGGGTACTAATCTTGTAAAAATTCAAAAGCTCCAGATGCTTACAAGTCAATTTGACTCTATTCATATGGAAGAGCATGAATTGTTTACAGATTATTACACTAGACTTCAAGATGTAAAAATACATGTGCTAATTTAGGAGAAAAGATCCCGGAGTCGAAAATTGTAAGAAAGATACTTCGGACTCTTCCGGAACGGTTTAGGGCAAAGGTTACCGCCATTGAAACCGTTAGTCATCCGGATGAGATGAGTGTAGAGGAATTAGTAGGTGCTTTGCAAACTTATGAAATGACTTTTCCTACTAATCAAGTTTCTTCCAAGTCTTCTTCTAAGCTTACAGGTATTGCATTCAAATCAACAAAGGAAGAAGATAGCGAATCAAGTTCCGACGATGAAATCTCTTTTGCCGATTTTGAAGAACAATTGGCGCGGATCACAAAGAAATTTCGTCGGAAATTTGGAAGAATCGAACCGATGGATCTTCATCCACGAAACCATCTAAAGGATCATCGGGTTCTAAATCCTCTAACCTCAAAAGCTTTGCAAAACCTTCTAAAGAAAAGAAAAAGATGATTTCGAAGGGGAAATCCAATGCTATAGATGCAAAGGCTACGGCCATTTTTCAACGGATTGTCCTTCTCCGAAATCATATAAAAAGAAGGCTTTGCAAGCGAAAACTTGGGACGATTCTACTTCTAATGAATCGACCTCAAGTAAAGAGGAAAAAGTCGTTGCTTACATGCTTTCAAATTCCCTCTTCTAATGTTTGTTTATCATCTTTAATCACTGAACTATCCTTTGATTTGTATGAAACATCAACATCCGGCGGAGAGTCATCAAGTGAGGGGGAGTCGGACGAAGAAGAACTCGTTGAGGCATATCAACAACTTCTTGCGGAATCTAAGAAGATGGCCAAGCATATCAAGAAGTTGAGGAAGCAACGACTTGAGAATCAAGACGAGAATCATGCTTTAAAGATCAAACTTCATGATCTCGAGGAGGAACGAGAGCGTTTATTGATAACAATAAAATCCTCCAAGAAAAGCTAAATCAATCGGAGACAACGCTAAAATCATATATGGACAAGATTGGTTTTCTAGAAAAACAGTTTGAGGAGATTCATGTCACCAACCAAGTTTGACCAAGCAAGTTCATGAACTCAAATCGACATACAAAGGTTTCAACCGGTTCCAAGAAACTGATTGTATGTCCGGATTAGGTCAAACAAGCAAGGTTGGTTTGGGATTCAAAAAGACCAAACTGTGCATGCTTCAAGTTCCACAATGAAATTGAAAGGAAGAACTTGTCACTTATGTGGACTTGAAGGACATTTGGTGAAGAATTGCCCGAAAAAGAGAAAGAAGAGTCCTTCGGCAACTTCATCTACGGAGCGAACTCAACGGAATCAAAAGACACATCAAGTCAAAGGAGTTCACTCAACCCACCAAAGGTCCGAGCCACAACATCAATCATAAAGTGGATCACTGCGAGGCAAAGACCTAAGGTGGATCAACAGTCAAAGCGGACAACCCCCGGCACAACGAATCAAGACAACCCAAAATCCAGCGATTTTGGATTCGGAAAGGTGATATCTTTCCTTGTCTTAAGTTCTAATAGCTTATGACTGTATGTAATGCTTTGATTGGTTTTCCTTCATATTTTTCTAATCTTTGCATTACATGGTTTTCAATGCTCTTCGTTTTTATGTTTTTTTTTTGAACAAAAGGTTTTTACTGAACAAGTGCATTGAATAAAAAGGGCTTCACTTTCAATCACTCCAATTTAATTTTATTTGATTATCAACTTTACTCCATAATCATAATCTTGAAGATACTTCATTATAGGAGTTTTTGATATTATAAGCATCAAATTTTAGAAATCATGTGTGATCTTTAGATGATTAATCTATCTCGGTTGTGTGAATTCATTGTGATAAACGTGAGACAACCGATAGACTAAAATTTGGGATTTAATTCTTTCACGTAAGAGATTGCATTCTTACAAGGGTATTGAAATGAATGCAAAAGATGTGGAAAGAGTTACATCCGAAAGGAGTTGTGAAAACTACCACCACATGTTGGAAAAGCTGCCACCCACATGTTGGGATGCTGGAAAAATATTTTATATGAATTTTGTTTAGTTGAAGCATTCGGAGATTTATATGCAAAGTCTTATATTTGAACAATCTCCTGGTTGGTATAAGGTGGGATAGTTGAAAGATGCTCAAAGAGCCACCCTTAGGTATTTTAGTGCTTATCTCAAATTTGAAAGGGTAAGAAATCAAATTGATGTCATTTGGAAATCTCTGTAAGTCATCTTTGTAATCCGTTACATCTTGATAGACTTTGGATCTCAAGATTATTTTTGATGACTTGTGTTTGATGAATATAACATGAAAAACGGTTTATAATGTTTTATCTTTGTTTTTCATGATTTCGGAGTAAATCTTTTTAATTTTGTGAAATTAATTGGATTGAATGACATCTGTGTGAATTCATTGTTTAAAGCACTTAAATTTCTTGATGGAATACAAATCGGTATTTGAAAAGATTCTAAAATCTGGATTTGTTTCAAGAAATTATTTGATTTTTGCTTTCTGGTACAGGTACGCAATCTGCATTTTTGTTATATACCGGAACTGAGCTTTTATCTCTCTTTCTCTATGAACTATGTGTTAGTGATTTCCTTTTGTCTAGTATGTTCACTGTTTGACAATTTGTGACAAAAGGGGGAGAAGAGAAAATGAAATGAGTATCACAAGAGGGGAGACAAAATGTCAAGAATGGGGGAGGGAAAATGGAGAACATGAGAACTGATAACATGGAGAACATGGAGAACATGTTAGAGATGCTCAAGATAGGGGGAGACAAAGAAAAGTTGAAAGAGCCGAAAAAAACAAAAGAACCAAAAGGACGAATCAAATGTAGGATTTTAATTTCTAACGACTAACGTTTGATTTTGTTTGGAGTTTGTTTTGCAGGAATTACATCACTTTAAGACTCCAAGTCCTAAGTCATAGAGTATGTTCTAGGACTGTTTGGTTCAAATGTAATTTTGTATTTATTGGATCTTTCACGCAAAGAAAATCAATGTTTTGGTGATAACATTGAATTTCGACTTTTTGGTTTAAGATGAGTGACTTGAGCGCTTTTATGTATTTTTGGGTTTTGTCACGAAATTGCCAAAGGGGAGATTGTTACGGCATTTTGTTGGCATATTTCGTGAGTCAAGTCAGTGAGTTGAGTCGGAGTCTTAAAGGGATCAAATTGTCAATCAGCAATCAAAGACTTAGAGAAGATTCAACAAGAGCTCAAGTGACACTCAGTGTCTTGAGTCTTGAAGATTGAAGTTGAAGAATTGTGGATCAGTTACATCAATCTCAAGAAGAAAGTATTCAAGAGGATCAGGTATGTTTAACTAAATAATTTTGGTGATCCGAATACTTTCTTATAGTGTAGAAACACTTGGATGAACTTTTAATTGCATAAAAATCAAAACTGGACGGGACATGTTCAGGATCGGATCAGAGATCCAATCCGGATCCCGAAGGGTGTTGTCATGGCAAATCGATCCGGATCCATGCAATTTCGATCCGGATCCGAACATTGGAAGTTGCTGATTTGTATGAACGATCCGGATCGGGAATTCAATCCGGATCCCGAACCTTGGTTTTCTGGAATCGTCAATCTCGTTACGACGATCGGATCGCAGTAAATCCGATCCGGATCGCCGTCCTGAAAATTTCAGATAAGGTAGTTTTGATTCTTATCTCTTTCCAAAGGTTTCTAAACTAAATAGACATTTAGGGTTCTCAAAAACGTGGGTTACGGGATCATTTATAAACCTTGAGAGCAACCCTAGAGGCTAGGTTTTTATCGTTCTTCTTTATAGCCTCTTTTAGGTCAATTCGACGGTTCTTTCAAGAACATATCTTTTGTCGAATTGATCTAATCTTTGCTTAGAGATTTCTTCTACGGTTCCTCAATGAGAATCTAAGCAAAGGATCACCATCGAAGTTTCTTTATCGACTGAGTTTGCGTCGTGGATTCGACGTGGCATCGTGGATTCGGTGTGCTAAAGGCGTTTCGTGGATTCGAAACGTGTGCTCGTGGATTCGCAGTGGCGTTCGTGGATTCGAACGTGTGCAGTGGACGTGCAAACGGTGGAGCGCAAGGTCCGAAGAAGTTGAAGGAGGGGTAAATCCGTGGAGACGGTAATCACCTTGTTATTCTTCTTTTCTTAGTGGATTGTTATTGCGTGGACATCAACCGGTCAGCGCAAGGTCCGAAGAAGCTGAAGGAGGGGTTGAGTCCGTGGAGTCGGTAATCACCTTGTTATTCTTCTATTCTTAGTGGATTGGTTTATTGCGTGTTGGTCCGTGGTTTTTCTCCTGGATTGGAGGTTCCACGTAAATCTCGGTGTGCCTGTTTTTATTTTCCCGCATTGGTTTTTTATTTTGCACTGAGATTTGGTTTTATAAGTATTACACCTATTCACCCCCCCTCTAGTTGTTGATAGTACCTATTTAGATCCTTGTGGATCCTACATTATAAAAACCTACATTTTGTGACCGGGTTTTCCGCGATCGCCAACAAGGAACACGACGCGGATGTGGGTCATTGTGGACCGTCTGACGAAACGGCCCACTTCATACCGATTCACACGACTTGGAGTAGAGATCGGCTGGCTCAGGGCCTATATCGACGAGGTGGTGAGGTTGCATGGAGTACCGTCATCCATAACCTCGGACAGGGACACACGCTTCGTGTCAAACTTCTGGCGGAGTCTGCAGCAGGCATTAGGGACGCAGCTGCAGTTTAGCACGGCATTTCACCCGCAGACGGACGGGCAATCAGAACGAGTGATACAAATTCTCGAAGATATGCTTCGAGCTTGTGTGCTAGGCCTGGGGGAGGGGTGGTCCGCGTTACCTACCCCTCGTGGAATTTGCTTACAATAATAGCTATCAGGCTAGTATTCAGATGGCACCGTACGAAGCCTTGTACCGACGCCGGTGTCGATCGCCCATTTGCTGGGACGATCTAGGAGAGCGGAAACTCTGGGACCAGACCTCTTAGAGGAAACGGAAGCAAAGGTGCGCCTTATCAGGCAGCGGTTGTTGACCGCCCAGAGCCGGCAGAAAAAGTTACGCGGACCAGAGGCGACGGGAGTTGGAATTTGCAGTAGGGGATCATGTGTTGCTACGCGTGTCACCGTCTAGGGGACGAGACTGTGACGCCCCACTTCCCAGGGGTCACCCATCCTAGAACTACTCTAGCTCTAGCACGCTTAACTCTCATGTTCCTCTTGGATCTTGCTACCATCCAAAATGCTATAGCCGGGTTAAGAGATTTAGTCCTATTATATCATTTATATATAGGACTAATCCAAATTCCGGGGGTGTCACATTCTTCCCCCCTTTAAGCCCTGACGTCCACGTCAGTCTCAAGAACACTCACAAGCACCAGGCGATGTAAGACTCGTCTCGCTAGCCTTAGCCGACCTTGTGAGGAGCTCCACTCCACTCACACGGTCATAGCCGGGGAGCCTCGCTCTACCCGCTATATAACCCTGGCTCAGCCGAGACTCATCTCACATTTCCGGCTGGTGAATGTCTCTGATACAACTGTGACGCCCCACTTCCCAGGGGGTCACCCATCCTAGACTACTCTAGCTCTAGCACGCTTAACTCTCATGTTCCACTTGGATCTTGCTACCATCCAAAATGCTATAGCCGGGTTAAGAGATTTAGTCCTATTATATCATCTATATATAGGACTAATCCAAATTCCGGGGGTGTCACCGAGACGGTTTGGCATAAGAGGGAAGTTGAGCCCACGGTATGTGGGACCGTTCGAAATATTGGAGCGCGTGGTGCTCGGTGGCGTATCGATTGGCCTTACCGCCAAATCTTGAACGGGTGCATAACGTTTTCCACGTTTCGATGCTCCGAAAGTACTTATATGATCCGTCGCACGTCCTCGACGCCTCGGCCGTTGAACTACGGGAAGACTTGAGCTTCGAAGAAACGCCGATGCGGATCTTGGCAAAAGAAGGAAAAGAACCTTGGGAACCGGACGATCCCCTACGTAAAGGTGCAATGGAGTAACCACGAGGAGCGCGAGGCGACGTGGGAACTTGAAACAAAAATGAGAGAGTGTTACCCCGAGTTATTTAGCGAGGAGTGAGATTAAGTTTCGAGGACGAAACTTCTTTTAAGAGGTGAGTGGTGTAATATCATAGTTTTTCTAACACTTAATACCTCCTGCTAATAAAGTTTCCGTTTAGTGTAACTAATGTAATGGGTTTACATTAAGTCAATAATTGGGAGGTGCGGGTATTTTTCTGCGATAGAGCTAGGAAAACGGAGAACGGCAGTGCGATCGGATCCGGATTTCGACTTACGGAACTCCCGGAAAGGGGTAGAAAGTGATCGCAATAGCCAGGGGGTGCATCGAAATCCGCATAAGTGATTTGGCACGCTTTCCGAAGAAAAAAGAGGGATTTATCTTTATAGAATTATCTTTAAAGAATTATACCGAAGGATCTTAATTGAGGAATTAATTAATTGAGGAATTAATTAATTGAGGAATTAATTAATTAGGATTTTAAAATACCCGATGTGGTTTTTGTCGTACGAAAAGATTATTTTGTATCTTCTCCCAAAAGAAAGAGAGAGAAAAGGAAAAAGACGAAATCCTAACCGGAAGGAAACGAGAGGAAAGGCGAAACCCTAATCGGAAGAGAACGGTGGAAAAGAAGGTGAAGGCTAAAGGACCCAAATCCTCCCGACGAACGTGCCGAAGCCGGGAGCGTGAACGGATAACCGTCTCCTACGATTAGAGGTAAACTAATTTTATTTTCGTATAGTTTCGCTCGGTTTTTGGGTTTCGGTCTTTCATGGAGTTTAGGAGTAGCCGTTCGCTACCCAACGTATCGCGCCGCGAAGCCCTAGGGCATCGCCGCGCGACCGTAATGCGCGCCGCGAGGAGACGGTGCCCGCGCGGCCGCGGAAAGAGCCGCGCGGGATAAAGCTTCCCGCGTGGCCACGGCTAGGGTAAACGCTGCGCGGGGCCGGTGCCCGCGCGGCCGCGGCAAACGCCGCGCAGGGCCGGTGCCCGCGCGGCGGGGGCAAACGCCGCGCGGGGCCGGTGCCCGCGCGGCCGCGGCAAGTGACGCGCGGGCAGGCACCCGCGCGGCTGGGGCGCGCGCCGCGCGGGGCCATGCCCGCGCGGCCGCAGCTGGTGCCGCGCGGGCGGGCGCCCGCGCGGCGGCGGTACCTGCCGCGCGGGACCTTGCCCGCGCGGCTACAGTTTGTGCCGCGCGGGCGGGTGCTCGCGCGACGGCGGCAACGCATACCGCGCGGGACCTTGCCCGCCTCGGCTGCGGTTTGTGCTGCGGCGGGCGGGTGCCCGCGCGGGCGGCGGCAGCGCATGCCGCGCGGGGGACTTGCCCGCGCGACTGCTGGTTGTGCCGCGGGGGCGGGTTCCCCTGCGCTGCGCGGGGCACTTGCCGCGCGGCTGCGGTTTGTGCCGCGCGGGCAGGTGCCGCGCGGCCGCGGCTAATGCCGCGCGGGCGGCCGCCCGCTCGGTTGCGGCGCGCGTGGTCGGTGCCCACGCGGCCGCGGCAAGCGCCGCGCGGGGCCGGCGCCGCGCAGCCGCGGTTTGCGCCGTGCGGGGCTGAGGTCCGCACGGTTGCGGTTGAGACCGCGCGGGGTTGGTGCCCGCGCGGCCGCGCCGTGCGCCGCGCGGAGCTAGGGTCCGCGCGGTCACGACAAATGCCGCGCGGGGTCGGTGCCCGCACGGCCGCACGACACGCAACTCCGCGGGGGCGGCCGCGTCGCTCAACGCACGCGGGCGCCACCGCCGGGTCAAGTTGTCCTTAGTGTTTTTGAGTTGTCAGGCTCAGTTTGTCCACTATTATATTGTTGATCTGACCACGGCTCTTTTGGGGACTACTTCTAGGTCCGGGCGTCAACAGAGAGCAAGGTTCGGTCTCCGGAGTACGCGTTTCGCATAATCGAGGTGGGTAGGTGTTGGTTATTACCGGTGTGGTGTCATTTTCCGGATACTCGTTTTGATAAAGTAGATATGTTTATAGTTTGACTAACCCCATAGCATGTGAATCCCTTTTACTATGTCAATCAAAGCGGCTGCGGTCGCAGGTGCGTTATACTTTTCTGATTAGAGCGGCTGAGGTCGCAAGGCAATAAATATACTCATATTGCTTACACGCACACCGGCAGTTTGGCCACTACAGTGGGTGTATTTTTCCGGAAAGATGGTAAGTCATTTACCTGTGTACCCCACATGGTGAGGTTAGTGGGGACCCCTCAAGGGGAGGCGGCTGCTACTTGGGCAGTCGAGGGGTTGGAGGCACCAAGAAGATGAGTACGGTATTGGGGTTGGTGCCAAAATTATTCTGAATGCTGGGGTAGGTGCCCTGCGGGGCTTTCAACAGGGATTTAGTGATACATGAGGGGGAGGGGGAAAGTAAATGCTCCGGTGATTCGGTGTGTTCATTCTATTATTGCGTTTACTTACATGTTTCTACTTTATCAGTCACTGACAACCCACACTGTGACAGGTTCGAGTAGGGGTGGAATCCGGGACGACGGTGAGGCATCACTTAGAGGACACTAGCCAAGAGGGCTAGTAAAATGATACGTTATTTCTTTACTTTTGGTTATTTCATTATACTGTGGTTAGTTTAACTGTGATTCATTTACTGTGGTTTCTGATGGATGTTGGGATGAGGATTTCGTTGTAATTATCTGGTGAATGATAGGATGTGTGATTGCGGCTTCTTTTCAATTACAAACCGGTTTCAAAAGTGTTTTCAAAGCAAGTGCCGTGTGGGCACCGATTTTAAAACCCGTGGATTTATCCTTTCAAGTTAATGGCCGCACAAGAGTTTGCGAAAACGTTTTAGAAAACTGGGTGTCGAGTGGGCACCGATTTTCAAAACCCATGGGTTTATGCTATAGTCTTATAGAATAGCGGTGATGAAGTGAATTAATATATTCTCTCCTCTTTGATTGTCATGATTGGTATGGTTAAAGTATTCGACTTGTTGGGAACGCCGTGCATATACAAAGGAGGCTCCGCCCGTTTGGGGAGTGAATTTGTATATGCGGCGGGTCTGATACACGCCGGAGGCTTGGTTCGTTTAAATGTTTTAGAAAAAAAAAATGGGTACGTTTTCTGCGATGTTAGAACCTCCGGGGAGTGACAACGCGGCCCGGAGGGTTCAGTTGGAGAGCGGCCGGCGTCCTGGAAGGGGTTGCGATGGCTAGGGGCTTTGTAGCCTGGCGATCGGCAGGTGTCTTGGGAGGGGTTCCGATGGCGAGCGCACGCGGTGACGCGGCCCGGGGCTTCCAACCTTTCGATCCTATGGCGAGCACACGCAATCGGGGGGATCTGAGTTCCGATCCGATGGAGGCAAGCACATGTGGCCTGGTGGGCGGGGTGGGAGGAGGCAGGTGTGAGAGGGCGTGAGAACAGGGAAGAGAAGGTGGGGTGCTGTGAGCCTGCCCGAGAGTATTAAATTGTTTTTTTTTAATAGAGGAAAATGGACACATTTTGAATTTTCAAAAAATAACGGTATGCAGTTCAAAATTCTAAATTTTATATGGAAATATATATATTTTTTATTTTATAAATTTGAAATGTTAAAAATTAATAAATGCATATAATTAATTAAAATAATGTGATGCCCCCAATAGTCCCATATCGGATGTGGATGGAATTGTGATTGGGTTTAGATGAGACATGGACACTAGTAATAATAACTGGGTTTAAGCATTTTGGGCTGTGGTTTGGGCCCAACAAGTTATTATTGCTAGTGGGTCGGGTCGTTATATTTGGTATCAGAGCCAATAACCAGCCGGAAGTGTGCGGCGAGTCTCGGCTGAGCCTGGGTCTAGATGACAGGGCTAGCGAGACACAAGTCTCACATCGCCTGGTGATATTGGGCTGTTGTGTGTGTGTTTGGGCTGACGAGGACGTCAGGCATAAACGGGGGGAGTCTGTGACACCCCCAATAGTCCCATATCGGATGTGGATGGAATTGTGATTGTGTTTATATGAGACATGGACACTAGTAATAATAACTGGGTTTAAACATTTTGGGCTGTAGATTGGGCCCAACGAGTTATTATTGCTAGTGGGTCGAATTGTTATAAATAATTATTAATACAAATATATATATATATATATATATATATATATATATATATATATATATATATATATATATATATATATATATATATATATATATATATATATATATATATATATAACTTTAATTTTTATTAAATTTGTACCAAATTTGTAAAATTATACAATTTATACCACTTATTATATAGGCAATTTAGAATTTGTAAAGATTTATAATGTTTAAAAAATCTACAATTTTTAATACTTTTTCTTCATATATACAAAAAATATAAAGTGTAATCAATTTTGTTAATAAATATCTTAAATTACATATTTCAAAACATATATGTAAAATTAAAATTTTAAAATTTAAATTTAAACCCCTCTATTATTCTTATTCCTGTTGAACTGACGAAACACATATTTTGTTTATCCCCGGTACAAGTGTTATACTCAACAAAATACAAAATTATTTTAGTTCCTTCTTGTACATAAACTTATATCTATCACGAAAATAATTAGTTTTCGATTATACCCGAATCAATAATCGGCACCTCCACATTCTGCAAATCCATAATTAGAGGGATTACCACCTACCTATTGAGCTAGGAAAGAAGCCACTCCATCTTTTGAAAAATCATCTTCAGTGTCGTAGGCAAGAATGACCACCTTTGCTGCACGATTTATCAACATATTAGCATCACAAAATTTATCCCTCCAGGGCATAAAACAATAGGTGTTTTTCGAGCGTGTGGACGCAGCGCTAGACATGCTGGATGTGATATTCGACAATTACTAAAATATAGTGAGCTGTGATATATGTGTGGAAGGAAATATATTTATGAAGTAGATAGCAACTACATATGAGCCCCTTTCTATAAATAGTTAGTACCGCAAGGATCCCTACAAAACCATGGATGCTATATATGGCAAAGCAAAGAAAGTGTCGTTAATGTTATTATAAAGTCACTGCATGGAGAGGTTTAAAGAGATAAATACTAAATATTGATGGAGTCAGTGTTATTTATATGTTTCTCTTAATGATGGCTTTGACTGTAATAAAATGATACCGACAAGTGTTGCCCTTTGTATATATGACTATACGTAACGAACCCATAGCTGTTCCGTTCTATATATATGACTGTACGGGACGACCGATACCTCTTCCGTAACGAATCCATAGCTGTTGCGTTCTATTACAGTCAAAGCTCCTTCTCAAAAGTGCTCAAAACCCCTTACCAAACAATTACTGTGATGACCTGGATCTCCGCAGAGCTGTTGCAGTGCGTTGGGTGGCTTCTGGAGGCCTACGGGGTGCGTTGGAGGTGTTTGTGCACCAATTGGACACAAGTGGCGGACTTCGGGCTTAAATGGATCACGTGGGTGATCGGTTGACTCCGTCGGATCTTTAGAAGTAGTTTCGCGCGAAGCGGATATTAAAAATGGACTCAGCGCGAAGTTTGGACCAAGGAACACCTTTCCGGATGCCGTTGGCAATTTTTGGAATTAGAATTTGGAAAATCGGACACCGGATTTGGACTCAGCGCGCGAAAACGGTGAAAATGGACTACCTACTTGTATTTTTCGGAGTCCGGATGCAAAAGCGCGTTTTTCGAGGGTTGGGTACTGTTCCGACAGCCGGCGGGCAGCGGCGGAGCAACGCAGCGCAGGCGCGGGCAGCGCGGGCAGCGCGGGCAGCGCGGAGGCGCGCGGGCAGGTGCGCGGTCCACGGGGCCGGCGTGCACCGAGGGCAGGACACGTGGCGGGCAACGATTGGACGGTGCTGTGGACCCGGTTCACGGAATGACTGCGGGGCGCCTCGGGCTGCGTGACTGGCAGGGTGGCAGGCGGCGCGCACGTGGGCGCGTCAGCAGCGCGCTGACCGGGTGCGCGCCACGTGTCGATCTCTGCGGGTGGCCACGCGGCGCGGTGTGAGCGGCGGATTTTGGCTGTCGCCTGTTCGGGGCAACGTGGCGCTCCCCGGGCGTTCCGGGCGCTCGTCGCGGGCCGGCCCGTAGGGCTTTCGGGCGCCCGAAATCGGCCTAGCGCCCGAAAGTTGGGACAAATCCGGTATTTCCGGATTTGTCGTTTTGGGCCTATAAATAGGCCCTGTTCAAGCCCGAATAGCTCTTTCCCTGTTCATTTTCTTCCACAGCCACCTTCACAAGAATTCTTCTTCTCCCAGAGACGGATCCATCTGCAGATTCCAGGATTTTTCTGCAGCACGCATCCCGAGGTTTTCATTTTTACGGCGCGGCGCGACGCTCGTTCATTTGTTGTCTTCTTCGTCGCGGTTTCAGTGCGAGGACTCCCCCGGCTTAGTCCGACCTCCGATTGAGGCGATTCTTGCGCCGTTGGCTTCTTGACAGGTAGGGCTACGATCTTCGTGATTTGAGTTTCCCCTAGTTTCGAGTTTATCTTGGAGTTCCCCGAGCATTCTTTTGACCCTTTTTCTTGGGCGGAGTTTTGGATAGCACTGCGGTATTTCGGCGATATCTTTGCGCACAGGAGTCGGATTGAGGTGTGCCAGGAGGCGTTTTTCATCTACACAGCGCATGGAACACCCTCAATTTTTTTGGGAATTTTCTGAATATTTTTCGAAGGTGAAAAAAACCTCTGTTTACAGAATGTAGTGCTACAGTTTTTGAGATCGGTTTAATTCAGGGTGGTTCCCTTGTCGGATTTGTTTCTCAGTGTAGGAAACTCGGATTTGGGCGTGCGAGTACTCATTTCGATCGTCTCGACGCGAGGATCGCAGCGGAAATTTTTCGGGAATTTTTTGTCTCTATCTCGCAGGTAAAAATAGGGCATCTTTGGGACTGAATTCTGGACAACATGTGTTTGGATACTTGTGTGCTTATTTGTGTGTATATTGGGGATATTTTGTACAGTGATCGCGGCGGTTTGGCTTGTTTGGGCGAGAGCACTATTTGGACTTGGATTTAGCGATCGAGGTGGGTGGTTGCTATACTCCTCATTTTCTGACATACCCTTAGGAATATTGGAGAGATCCTCTCATTGGTTACATTGAATGATCAACTATGGACATGCATGCTTAAAGTAAAATAATTGTGAGCCTATCAAATGAAAATTACTATTGTGGAACTCTGATAGTGGTTGGGGGTTATACATGTTTGTATGGATATAGTTTTGGCACTTAACCTTGCATGTGGAATTTACTTTTATGTTGGGATAAAATGAAATGTCTTGTGGGAGGGTACCACTTGAGGATCTTTTGGGACACGCATAGTGTCACGCCCCGGGGTGGAAACTGCCACCCGGGCTCGCCAACAGATCCGCCATCTGTACGGAAACTGCCGTACAGATGAAGCGTCTAACCTGCAGAAAGAATCAACTACAGTATACAGATATCAGAGAGCTGAAAGTAGACTACTAAAACTGAAGTCCAAACACTGTACAACTGAAAATAATACAATAACCATCTCCCCAAATACTATCATGTACAAAGTCCTCTGATACAAAACTCAAAAGAGAGGTATCTCCAATGAATACATCAGTGTACAGACTCTCGATACAAGAATATCCTCACTACAACAGTCTCTCAAACTGTAGAATAAAGAAAACTAATCTACTGAAGCTCTCCTCTGAAGGGGTACCGCCACACTCCAATGACGGGTAGGGAACTAGCTCGCGACTCCCTCGCCTCGGTCAGAAGGATCAGCAACTGGAGCAACAGGAACAGGAGGAGAAGTTCCTGGGGAAAAAGACACCACGACGGGTGTGAGAACTACTTCCCACAGTAGTTCTCAGTGGGTACCGTCAACAAGCCCAACGGTCTGCCCACCAAGTCTACAAGAGGCAAAAGATAACAGGCAAAAAAATCTGAAAGAAAAGCTGGAAACTACTCTACAGCTACCATGCCTCTAATCAGACACTCAAAAGTGGAACAGATGAAAGTAAAAGAGACCACTCGCACCCAAGGTGCTCAAACGACCCAAACGAACTGACTACCTCAAAGGTCCAGTCAAGCCTGCGCCCGACGACTAGGAACGCTCCTGCCCACTACCACACATCCACATGAGGACGGGATTTACGTGGGGCGTCCTGTCCTACTAACTCATCCCTCGCGCAAAACTGCCTCAATAGGCCCATCGCTGCCTCAACTGCGGAAGACTGCCTCAACAGGCCAACCATCGTATCCACAGCGGCATCTCAGGACGCGACTCCAACTGAGTAGAACGGCGCGGCATAGAGTATCAAACAAAGGCATATGCAGGCTAGTCAAAATCCACGCTCACTCTCAGAACGGTAGGGCTCAAGATCCCCAAATACCTCGCACAACAGTCGGAGCACTCTCGACGACTCAGCTGCTCGGCTAACTCGAAACACGAGACGCTAGCCTCACCAACGGCTCGCAGCACAAGGCTCACTGGCTGGAGATACTCCACAGCCAGGAACGACCCACAACTCAGGGTAACAAAACAGGTCGGACAACACTCAACGACCTGGGACCACCGTCAACCCCAACGGTTCCCAACAAGACGGACCGGAAGATACTCGACGGCCCGGGACTACCGTCTACTCAACGGCTCTCTCCCACGACTGTGCAACAGGGAAACAAGACCTCTCGGGACTACCGTATACCCAAACGGCTCCCGGCACAGATAAGCAACCTGCTACAACTACCAGACTCCACTCTGCTCCCAAGCACGAGTGCAAACGCATCCCACACTAAAAGGAAATCCCGACCTCTCGGCCCACTACCCGGGCGAGGATAACACTATGTCCAGGGATAGCAAAACAGTGTGGGTGTCTAAACATAATTAACCCTAGCCCAAGTGAGGGTTTTCTACTGGTCTGGTTACACATGCAACATATGACGGGGGTGCTAGGTCAAGTTCCAAGATAGCTGTATCAACAGATAATAAAAGGAATAACAATTCCTACAATCTAGCATACTACACAATGAAATAAACTATCATGCATAGTCCTACATCAGTAGAAATACTGTACAGTCCATAAAACTTGGAGATAAGGCCACCCACCTCGATTTGCCACCAATTGCTCGTAGACACTTGCAATTGGCCTCCACGCGATCCGCACGCAAAATGGGACACGCCGTCAGAGTCCGCACGCAAAACGGAGCACGCCGCCGGAGTCCGCACGCAAAACGGAGCACGCTGCCGGAGTCTGCACCAAAAACGGAGTCTACACGCGAAGCGGTGCACGGCGCCGAAATCCGCACGCAAAACGGTGCACGGTGCCGAAAACCGCACGCAAAACGGAGTCCGCACGCAAAACGGTGCACGGTACCGGAGTCCGCACGCAAAACGGTGCATGGTGCCGGAGTCCGCACGCAAAACGGAGTCCGCACGCAAAACGGTGCACGGTGCCGGAAACCGCACGCAAAACGGAGTCCGCACGCAAAACGGTGCACGGTGCCGGAGTCCGCACGCAAAACGGTGCACGGTGCCGGAGTCCGCACGCAAAACGGTGCACGGTGCCCAACACAGAAAGAGCAAGAGGATTAATTACAGTCCAAAAGGTCGCCCCGAAAACTGTAAAAAAATACAGTAAAACCAACACACGGGACCTACCCGACTGCGCCGCCGTCGCCGAAACGCTCCCCACGAAAAAACTCGCGCGCTCCACGAGGCCCACGACGCCACGCCGCACCTCCCACCATCTCCCTCACTCTCCCTCTCGCTCGGGTGGAGAAGGAAGAAAGAAAAGAGAAGAAAGAAGGCGCGGGGGAGAAAGAAGAAGAAGAAGAAAAAGGGGAGAAAGAGGGTGGTCCACGGTCCCGGTCCACCATGCTGGTTCACGGCGCCAACCAATAGGAAGCCCCCCAGCCCCGGTCCACGGCGCATGGGCGCGCGCGCCCGGTCCACGCGCGCGCCCACGCGCCACGTGGCGCACGGCAACGCGCCCGCCACACGGGCGCGTTGCACCGTGCCACCCCAGGCGCGGGACACGCGCCCGTTACACGGGCGCGCGTGCCCCCGCGCCCGCGCGGGCGCCAACGGGGGCCCGCCACGTGGCGGCCCCCGCGCGCTCCGCGCTGAGGCGCGTCTGCTCCCCCCTGCCGCGCCCGTACACCTGCCGCGCCCTCGGGATCCGTGCCGCCAAGCTGCCACGGGATCCGCGCCGAACCTCGATAAACGTGCCGCGATGCCTCGAAAACGCGCAATTCAACCGGGCTCCAAATCAAACAAATAAATAGTCCATTCTTAGCAATTTCGCGCGCTGAATCCAAAAACGATGTCCATTTCTCCAAATTCTCACCCGAAAATTTGCCGAATGCCCACTCGATCCGATTTTCGCGCCGGGTCCATTTTTAAAGTCCGATTAGCCAAATTCCAACTCTAAAAATTCCCGAAGGCGACCGGAGAGGTAAACTTTTATCCGGACTTCACCCGGAGTCCAATTTTGACATCTGAATCGCGCGAAATCACTTCAAAGCACCCGACGGGTCTTCCAATTTCCCACGGGGTCTCAATTTAAGCCCGAAGTCCACCAGATGTGTCCAAATTGCGCGCAAACATCACCGACACACCACGCAGGCCTCTAGTGATGCAACACAAATCCCAAAATGCACCACGAATCCATTTCAGGACCCCAACGCGCGCACCAACACCCCCAACGGCGACCTAAAGCTGCCCAACAACCAGCAACCCTACGCGGGGGATTTCGGGACCTCACATCCTCCCCCACTAAAAGGAAGTTTCGTCCTCGAAACTAGATCAAGCCCATCAGGAGTCAAGAATACCACGGCTCGGTATCTAACAATACGTCTCCAGCTCCCTAGACCCCACTCGCTCCTCGTGATTACTCCGTAACAACAACAAGTACGGTATGACCCGATGTGCAATCCTCTCATCTCTCGAGCGAGAAATTGCAACGGGCGTCCCTCGTACTCCATAATCACGGATCTCAAAGGGGCAAGTAAATCACGGGCGGGGAAAAACACATCACTACTGAGCTGAGACGTGAAATACCAAAGGGCTCCAAGAAAAGGCTGGGGGAAACTGAAATAACCACTAGCGCAACACGCACCAAACCACGTCATGGTGCCCACCTCAACAAGGCGACCCGAAGCAAACCGGCACACTCATCCAATAAGGAAGGGAATCCAATAAGTTGGGGTATTCACTCGGTTACCTCCCGATCCAAAACCACCCGAGTGGACTACTCAACTGCAGGCTAACCTCAAAGGGATCCTCAAGAGACACAATCCCATGCCACAGTTGGTCACTCAACATGCTATCATAACCCCAACGGACCCACGGGTCGAAGTCGATCCCTCAACTAAAAGAGAACACCCTGACGGGCACCAAACCGTCGGTGAATGGGACTGAAAACTGGCTCGCAAGGCGATCATAACGCTGATGCCAAAACTCGCGATCAAAAGTCCGAAACATCCCCAAAAACTCTCACCGTTGTGTACCTACAACGTGGCATCACTGCCGTGCACCATCGGCGTGGCATCACTGCCGTGCACCAACAGCGTGGCATCACCGCCGTGCACCAACGGCGTGGTATCACCACCGTGTATCAACGGTGTGGCATCACCACCGTGTATCAACGGCGTGGCATCACCACCGTGTATCAACGGCGTGGCATCACCACCGTGTATCAACGGCGTGGCATCACCACCGTGTATCAACGGCGTTGCATCACCACCGTGTATCAACGGCGTGGCATCACCACCGTGTATCAACGGCGTGGCATCACCACCTTGTATCAACGGCGTGGCATCACCACCGTGTATCAACGGCGTGGCATCACCACCGTGTATCAACGGCGTGGCATCACCACCGTGTATCAACGGCGTGGCATCACTGCCGTGCACCAACGGCGTGGCATCACCACCGTGTATCAACGGTGTGGTATACTCAAGCATCAAGGGCTCAGATCTTCTCGGTCCTATGCCCAACACTACCTCGAAATCCCGGAGCTGAGGAAGGGCCAAAATATCAACAGGCAAAAACCAGGGCCCCAAATGCGCTGGGCAGGACCAATAACACCCATCTGTGTGCAACACGTGATCAGGTATCTGAACTTCACGAGCACAAGCTAAGGGTCCTATCTCTAGCCCATCCAACAAAGCAAATGCCCTACAGAAGAAATGAATGCGATGCTCCGGTAACAAATAACGCTAAAGTGCGTGAAGGGGAGATAAGATTAGTATCTGCCACCACGTGGCTAGCTGCCCCCGAATCCTCATCCTGTGCGACATAGACGCTCTCGCTCGGGGTGGTCGTCCGTCGGACTGCCGCGCAGAAGTGGCCTTAACTATCTGGCCAACCTGTCGAAACTCCGCCTGTCTGGAAGAGCGGAGGAGGAGGAGCCGAAGCTGCCAAAGTGACTGATGACCCCGCTTTAGGACAAGACCATGATCTGTGCCCTGCCTGTGGTCACACTACGACGCAGAATGCAGCCCACGCCAAGCACACAGTCATCCCGCTGCTGCTGCTGATACATCGGCCGCGGAAAACCTCATGGTCTCTGTCTCCTCTGAGACTCACGACCCTCAGACTGGGATCGTGGCGGCCACGGGGTCTCGATCTTCTCGACTGTCCAAACTCAGGCGGCACTGGATGCCTCTCCCCGGAGCTGGTCCCTGGCGCTCCGTTTATCTCTGACATGATCACTGATCCTCGGTCAACCCGCTAAGCATGCTCAATAGCTGCATCTAACGTCGGCACTCGCCGAGAATACCCCAAGTGATAGATATTCCGATGCAGTCCTTTCTCAACTAGCTCAACCTCCTGGGCCTCATCCAGGCGACAAAGGGTACCCGGCTCAACAATCGCAAAACTCGCGAACATACTCCAAAAGAGGTCGACTCCCCTACTGCAGGAGTCTAAGATCCCTTTCCAGTTTCTGCTTACACTGTCAGGAAAGAAGGCCCTGAGCCGCAAAGCAAGAAACTGGTTCCAAGTCAACAACTGAGCTCCTAGTAGTCCAACAGGACGAACTCGATGCCCCCAAATCTCGGCGTCCAGTCAGACCATCTCGGTCTCAGTAAAGCAATCACCTGGTAACTCGACCAGGGCTATGTACCCATCTGGTAGCTCGGCCAGTGGAAAGTATCCTGCTGGTAACTCGGCCAGTGATAATTATCCATCTGGTAACTCGGCCAGTGATAATTATCCATCTGGTAACTCGGCCAGTGATAATTATCCATCTGGTAACTCGGCCAGTGATAATTATCCATCTGGTAACTCGGCCAGGGAAAACGCCCTCCTGGTAACTCAGCCAGGGAATACGCCCTCCTGGTAACTCAGCCAGGGAATACGCCCTCCTGGTAACTCAGCCAGGGAAAACGCCCTCCTGGTAACTCAGCCAGGGAAAACGCCCTCCTGGTAACTCAGCCAGGGAATACGCCCTCCTGGTAACTCAGCCAGGGAATACGCCCTCCTGGTAACTCAGCCAGGGAAAACGCCCTCCTGGTAACTCGACCAGGGAAAACGCCCTCCTGGTAACTCAGCCAGGGAATACGCCCTCCTGGTAACTCAGCCAGGGAATACGCCCTCCTGGTAACTCAGCCAGGGAAAACGCCCTCCTGGTAACTCAGCCAGGGAAAACGCTCTCCTGGTAACTCAGCCAGGGAAAACGCCCTCCTGGTAACTCAGCCAGGGAATACGCCCTCCTGGTAACTCAGCCAGGGAATACGCCCTCCTGGTAACTCAGCCAGGGAAAACGCTCTCCTGGTAACTCGACCAGGGAAAACGCCCTCCTGGTAACTCAGCCAGGGAATACGCCCTCCTGGTAACTCAGCCAGGGAATACGCCCTCCTGGTAACTCAGCCAGGGAAAACGCTCTCCTGGTAACTCGACCAGGGAAAATGCCCTCCTGGTGACTCGGCCAGGGAAAATGCCCTCCTGGTAACTCGGCCAGGGAAAATGCCCTCCTGGTAACTCGGCCAGGGAAAATGCCCTCCTGGTGACTCGGCCAGGGAAAATGCCCTCCTGGTAACTCGGCCAGGGAAAATGCCCTCCTGGTAACTCGGCCAGGGAAAATGCCCTCCTGGTAACTCGGCCAGGGAAAATGCCCTCCTGGTAACTCGGCCAGGGAAAATGTGTGTCCTTTTCACAACACGACGTCTCAGGGGTATCGCAACCCACTGCACAACTACAAACGTCAGGACACAACAACCATACGACCCAATCCAGCGAAAGTCTAAGACATGTCATCCATTCCATAGCATTATGTTGTCTGCAACCAACATAATCGATTAGGAGAATAAACATGCCAAACTCTCATCCCGTCTCTTGGGAGAGGTAAAAAGTCAATCAAGACTCTCGCTAAAAGTCACGACTCTCACGTAGTCATCCTAATATCCAACCACAAGCCTAGGGTTTCTAAGTCCACCACGACCTACAACCTAGGCTCTGATACCACTCTAATCTGTCACGCCCCGGGGTGGAAACTGCCACCCGGGCTCGCCAACAGATCCGCCATCTGTACGGAAACTGCCGTACAGATGAAGCGTCTAACCTGCAGAAAGAATCAACTACAGTATACAGATATCAGAGAGCTGAAAGTAGACTACTAAAACTGAAGTCCAAACACTGTACAACTGAAAATAATACAATAACCATCTCCCCAAATACTATCATGTACAAAGTCCTCTGATACAAAACTCAAAAGGGAGGTATCTCCAATGAATACATCAGTGTACAGACTCTCGATACAAGAATATCCTCACTACAACAGTCTCTCAAACTGTAGAATAAAGAAAACTAATCTACTGAAGCTCTCCTCTGAAGGGGTACCGCCACACTCCAATGACGGGTAGGGAACTAGCTCGCGACTCCCTCGCCTCGGTCAGAAGGATCAGCAACTGGAGCAACAGGAACAGGAGGAGAAGTTCCTGGGGAAAAAGACACCACGACGGGTGTGAGAACTACTTCCCACAGTAGTTCTCAGTGGGTACCGTCAACAAGCCCAACGGTCTGCCCACCAAGTCTACAAGAGGCAAAAGATAACAGGCAAAGAAATCTGAAAGAAAAGCTGGAAACTACTCTACAGCTACCATGCCTCTAATCAGACACTCAAAAGTGGAACAGATGAAAGTAAAAGAGACCACTCGCACCCAAGGTGCTCAAACGACCCAAACGAACTGACTACCTCAAAGGTCCAGTCAAGCCTGCGCCCGACGACTAGGAACGCTCCTGCCCACTACCACACATCCACATGAGGACGGGATTTACGTGGGGCGTCCTGTCCTACTAACTCATCCCTCGCGCAAAACTGCCTCAACAGGCCCATCGCTGCCTCAACTGCGGAAGACTGCCTCAACAGGCCAACCATCGTATCCACAGCGGCATCTCAGGACGCGACTCCAACTGAGTAGAACGGCGCGGCATAGAGTATCAAACAAAGGCATATGCAGGCTAGTCAAAATCCACGCTCACTCTCAGAATGGTAGGGCTCAAGATCCCCAAATACCTCGCACAACAGTCGGAGCACTCTCGACGACTCAGCTGCTCGGCTAACTCGAAACACGAGACGCTAGCCTCACCAACGGCTCGCAGCACAAGGCTCACTGGCTGGAGATACTCCACAGCCAGGAACGACCCACAACTCAGGGTAACAAAACAGGTCGGACAACACTCAACGACCTGGGACCACCGTCAACCCCAACGGTTCCCAACAAGACGGACCGGAAGATACTCGACGGCCCGGGACTACCGTCTACTCAACGGCTCTCTCCCACGACTGTGCAACAGGGAAACAAGACCTCTCGGGACTACCGTATACCCAAACGGCTCCCGGCACAGATAAGCAACCCGCTACAACTACCAGACTCCACTCTGCTCCCAAGCACGAGTGCAAACGCATCCCACACTAAAAGGAAATCCCGACCTCTCGGCCCACTACCCGGGCGAGGATAACACTATGTCCAGGGATAGCAAAACAGTGTGGGTGTCTAAACATAATTAACCCTAGCCCAAGTGAGGGTTTTCTACTGGTCTGGTTACACATGCAACATATGACGGGGGTGCTAGGTCAAGTTCCAAGATAGCTGTATCAACAGATAATAAAAGGAATAACAATTCCTACAATCTAGCATACTACACAATGAAATAAACTATCATGCATAGTCCTACATCAGTAGAAATACTGTACAGTCCATAAAACTTGGAGATAAGGCCACCCACCTCGATTTGCCACCAATTGCTCGTAGACACTTGCAATTGGCCTCCACGTGATCCGCACGCAAAATGGGACACGCCGTCGGAGTCCGCACGCAAAACGGAGCACGCCGCCGGAGTCCGCACGCAAAACGGAGCACGCTGCCGGAGTCCGCACCAAAAACGGAGTCTGCACGCGAAGCGGTGCACGGCGCCGAAATCCGCACGCAAAACGGTGCACGGTGCCAAAAACCGCACGCAAAACGGAGTCCGCACGCAAAACGGTGCACGGTGCCGGAGTCCGCACGCAAAACGGTGCACGGTGCCGGAGTCCGCACGCAAAACGAAGTCCGCACGCAAAACGGTGCACGGTGCCGGAAACCGCACGCAAAACGGAGTCCGCACGCAAAACGGTGCACGGTGCCGGAGTCCGCACGTAAAACGGTGCACGGTGCCGGAGTCCGCACGCAAAACGGTACACGGTGCCCAACACAGAAAAGAGCAAGAGGATTAATTACAGTCCAAAAGGTCTCCCCGAAAACTGTACAAAAATACAGTAAAACCAACACACGGGACCTACCCGACTGCGCCGCCGTCGCCGAAACGCTCCCCACGAAAAAACTCGCGCGCTCCACGAGGCCCACGACGCCACGCCGCACCTCCCACCATCTCCCTCACTCTCCCTCTCGCTCGGGTGGAGAAGGAAGAAAGAAAAGAGAAGAAAGAAGGCGCGGGGGAGAAAGAAGAAGAAGAAGAAAAAGGGGAGAAAGAGGGTGGTCCACGGTCCCGGTCCACCATGCTGGTTCACGGCGCCAACCAATAGGAAGCCCCCCAGCCCCGGTCCACGGCGCATGGGCGCGCGCGCCCGGTCCACGCGCGCGCCCACGCGCCACGTGGCGCACGGCAACGCGCCCGCCACACGGGCGCGTTGCACCGTGCCACCCCAGGCGCGGGACATGCGCCCGTTACACGGGCGCGCGTGCCCCTGCGCCCGCGCGGGCGCCAACGGGGGCCCGCCACGTGGCGGCCCCCGCGCGCTCCACGCTGAGGCGCGTCTGCTCCCCCCTGCCGCGCCCGTACACCTGCCACGCCCTCGGGATCCGTGCCGCCAAGCTGCCACGGGATCCGCGCCGAACCTCGATAAACGTGCCGCGATGCCTCGAAAACGCGCAATTCAACCGGGCTCCAAATCAAACAAATAAATAGTCCATTCTTAGCAATTTCGCGCGCTGAATCCAAAAACGATGTCCATTTCTCCAAATTCTCACCCGAAAATTTGCCGAATGCCCACTCGATCCGATTTTCGCGCCGGGTCCATTTTTAAAGTCCGATTAGCCAAATTCCAACTCTAAAAATTCCCGAAGGCGACCGGAGAGGTAAACTTTTATCCGGACTTCACTCGGAGTCCAATTTTGACATCTGAATCGCGCGAAATCACTTCAAAGCACCCGACGGGTCTTCCAATTTCCCACGGGGTCTCAATTTAAGCCCGAAGTCCACCAGATGTGTCCAAATTGCGCGCAAACATCATCGACACACCACGCAGGCCTCTAGTGATGCAACACAAATCCCAAAATGCACCACGAATCCATTTCAGGACCCCAACGCGCGCACCAACACCCCCAACGGCGACCTAAAGCTGCCCAACAACCAGCAACCCTACGCGGGGGATTTCGGGACCTCACACATAGGTGGATGATTTAGGTGAGGGAAAATTGTGGATTTTAAACATGTGTGGTTGGATAATGATTTAGCATGATGGTTATATCTATGCGGAGCTATTAATTGATACACATGTGGAGCCATTATTTGTCACACTTTCTTTATCTTTCATGAGGACATATGCATGCTTGTTTGGACATCTAGGTAGGCCATCTTTTATCGCTACACTTTCATGCTGGAACTTGACTTAGGAGAAACCTTGTTTGTTTCTTTTCTCCTTTCGTGAGTCAGGTGGTATTTGTTGCTCGGGTTTGAGCAGGGGTTTGGGATAGTGTAGCCGGGGCCTGGATTATGGATTATGGGTTTTGGCGGCGACCGCGAATATTGGGCGGTTGACCGGATGTCGGTTATAGGACATCGGTGATAGGGCATGATTATGGACTAGAGGGTTTTGTGGCAACCGCGGATAGTAGGCGGTTGACCAGATGTCGGATGTGGGACATGATTGTGATTGTGGGTTATTCCGACGACCGCGGATATTGGGCGGTTGACCGGAGGTCGGTGGTGAGACCTGGTCGTGGATTGTGGGGTATTGCGGCAATCGCGGATATTAGGCGATTGACCGGATGGTTACTTTTGCATCTGATTGGGAATCAGTTTTTGTCACGCCCCGGGGGTTTTTATTTTTAGCGGAAACGATACCTCAAAGTACGTGTAAAGTGCGTACAAAATTTTTTTGTTTAAAAACCTTCTTCCCCGGCGCGTGCCCAGACCCGCCACATATACAGATTTACTCAATCCTCGGGCAGAGTCTCCTCTGTATATGCACGGCGTCGCGGCTGTTACAATAGTCGAACATAAGCAATCATTTTCCCATTTAATCACAACAGTTCGAAGTAGTACGGTGCATGAAGACTAAACAATACTCGTGGCCAGTCAAGTTGAAAGTATAAACTCACCGTTTTGAAAACAGGCCCACACGGACTTAGGTTTTGAAAACAGATTGGAAAACGGCATAAATTCACAGGGTTTGGAAAACGGGCCCACCCGACCCTAGACTTTTGAAAACGGTTTTCGAAGTCCTTTTTCTTTTGTAGTTTGAAAGCGGCCACACGGGACAAGCAAGACAACTACTCGCAAGGGCAAATAAAAGACATCCCAACATCCACATCGACCCCACAAGGGTATCGCGATCCGCACAGTCGGCTACTAACAAGTAATGAAATACGCAATATAAGAAGTAAATACCAACTATGGCTACGGAGGACCAAAGGTGCTCCTGCCACGGCCTCACCGTCGCCCTAGCTCTCACCCCCGAGAACCTGTCACAGAGTGGGAAGTCAGTGACCAGAAAATAAAGCACGAAAGCAACTAGGGCTATAAATAAAGCAAACCGCAGTAAACCAGAGCACCCGCCCTCCTCGTCGTGCAATCGTCGGTATCCCCTCCCCCTGCATAACCTGGACCGGGCACCTGCCGCGGCAAACCAGACTATCCGGAGCTACCGTAAAAATAAAGCGTGAACCCCTGCAAAACCTGACCACCCTCCCAAGAGGGAAAATAAACCACGAACACCTGCAACACCTGTAACACCTGACCGCGTCGGGCACCTATCCCGGCGGTCGCACACCTGACCACATCGGGATCCAATCCCGACAGGTCGCACACCTGACCTCATCGAGATCCAATCCCGACAGGTCGCACACCTGACCTCATCGGGATCCAATCCCGACAGGTCGCACCGCTCGCACCTCGCTGCCTCAAACCCCACACCTACGGGGGCCCCCACTACGTCACCTCGTGGGGTAACACGGGTCGAAGACCGCCTTTCCGGAAAAGAGCACCCTTTGCGGTGGCCAGACCGCGGGTGCGCGTGTCGCAACTCGAGCATAAGTAACCAAGACACGGGGTAATATAGTACATCATAGAAACCGTCAGTGTTAGTACCGATTAACAATAAAAAGTCCCTTTCAGATTACCAACACAATACTCAGCCTCGACCGTAAACCCACCGCATGATAAACATAACCATAACAAAATTCCGCAATAAGGGGTTCTAAGGGTGTACCCACCTGAAACGCGAAGAAGAAGGTGTACGGAACTCCCGCTAAACACTCGCACCCTGTGCCCGAAAAAGCTACAGTAAGTAATAATGTTAAAAAATATCGTCGTGGTCAAAAACACTAAAAAACGGGGCGAAACGGGCCACAAACGGAGCTTCTGGGCTCAAAAGCTGAAAGCTGGTGCACGGTCCAGGCGTGGACCGGGTTCACGACGCAGAGGAGGCAGCGGTGCAGACCGGGCTCACCCCGGGAGCATGCACCAGGCGGATTGGGCCGGGCCGGTGCACCGGCTTAGCGCGCACCGGGCTCACGCATACCCGGTCGCGGCGGCAGGGCCGGGTGCACGCCCTTGCGTGGACCGCGCTTGCGGGCCAGGCTGGCGCACGCGCCCGTGCGCCGGGTCCGCGCATTCGGGCTGCGGGACGCGTGTGCCGGGTGCACGCCCGTCCGGTGGACCGCGTGAGGAGGCAGCCGTACGGGGTGAACAGTGAACCCTAATTTCGCCCCCCGCGGCTCCGGTTTCACGATTTCAACTCCGTTTTCGCTCCCGTGCGACTCCGGCGACGACCCCGTGGCCATGATAACGGCGGCGGCGGCCTCCCGTTCAACGACGGCGGCGGCGGCCTCCCGTTCAACACCTTGATTTGCCCATGACAACAACAAAAGGAAAACCTCACATTGGAAAATAACCGGGGAGACCCGAACCGCTCACCATGTTTTCGCCGATGGGAGAGAAAGAGGAAAGGGGGTCACCCGTTCCTCGCTCGCTCCGCCTTGTTTCTCCACTCGGTCGGTTGGGAAACAGAAAGGTTGGGGAAGTGGGTTCTCGTTGCGCTTGGGGTTTCGTACGCAGGGGAATTGTGGGAAGTTGCGGGTGGTAGTGGGGAGTTGCGGGTAGTTATGGGGAGTTGCGGGTAGTTATGGGGAGTTGCACGTAATTATGGGGAGTTGCGGGTAGTTATGGGGAGTTGCGGGTAGTTATGGGGAGTTGCACGTAGTTATGGGGAGTTGCGGGTAGTTATGGGGAGTTGCGGGTAGTTATGGGGAGTTGCGGGTAGTTATGGGGAGTTGCGGGTAGTTATGGGGAGTTGCCCGTAATTATGGGGAGTTGCGGGTAGTTATGGGGAGTGATTAAGGTGGCGGGAGAGGTTAAATTGGGGAATGGGAATGAACCCAGTTCAAGTTAAAACGGGTACAAGTCGGGTGCGAACCAGGGTCCGGTCTGTCTGAAAAACCGCGTTAACCACCTGAACCGTTAGCTATCTTCCGGAATTTATTCCGGGAGATTCTGGCGTCGGAATTCAAAACCGATTTCGCCGCCGTTCTCCGTTTCGCGAGCTTTATTAACTAAAAACACTCGCGAGCCCCGACGGTCTGCCCGGAAACAAGGAATTATTAGATCACCCTCCGGCCCCCGAAACGAATTGCGAAATAAACGAAACCAAAACGGAAACCGTAGATCGAGGTACCACCAAATAAATAAAATAATCCACTAACGTAAAAAGATGAAAGGTCCGATCATCATAGGATCCCGTCCGATCACCTCGAAAAGCGTGCCAGGCACTTAGCACGGGTTTCGATGCACCACTCAAAGCAAATGCTTTGACCCCCATTCCGGGAGATCCGTAAATCGGAAACCGAATCCGTTCGCTTTGCCGTCCTTCATTTTTCGAGCTCAATCGCAGAAAAATACTCACGGTCCAGGCCAGTCCATTGCAGAAACATAGTGAAAGGTTTTCCTAAGTCCCGTCAAAATAAAAGGGAGGCATACAAGGGCAAGGGAACGCCAGGACTCTACATCACTCACCACTTAAAAGAATTTTCGTCCTCGAAACTTAATCCTGGTCCCCACGAGTAATTCTGGGTAGCACTCCCTCCTCTCTGACGCCAGTTCCCAAGTCGCTTCACGTTCTCCCTGGTTGCTAAGATCCGCACCGGTGTTCCGTCGAAGCTCGGGTCCTCTCTAAGCTCAAAAACGGTGACTATCCATCACCAAAATCAAGTATGCAGGTTCAGAGCACATCTTCGAGAATCCGGACCACACGCTCGGACTGTCCGTCGTTCTGGGGTGAAACGCCGTGCTGAAGTGTGGGTTAGTCTCCAGGGCTTGTTGTAGACTTTGCCGAAGGTTCGACACCAGCCGAGTGACTCTAGTCCCCGTCGTACGGGTGGGTGGAAAAAAAAAAAAAGAGTCGACTTCGTCAGTCGATCCACTGTGACTCAAACGGCATCGTGCCCTCGATGCGATGCGGAAAACCCGTGACGAATTCTATGCTGATTCTCTCCCATTTCCACTCTGGTACCGGTAGAGATTGCAGTTTTCCCTGCTGAGCGCTGATGTTCGAACTTTACTTGTTAACCATCTAAACAGCGGGTAGTGAACTGGATTACATCCCCCCTTTGGTTTAGTCCACCAAGAATTCTTCTTTGAGGTCCCTGTATATCTTCGTGTCACCTGGACGCGCCGCATAGGGGGCGCAGTGCACCTCTGACAGTGTCTCCTCTTTCAACTCTGGCAGCTCAGGTAAGCAATTTCGCCCTCAAAAACGTATTGCGCCGTTCGCACTCGCCCAGAAGTCGCTCGCATGGTCCGGGGGGGGGGGGGGGGGAAATCATGTCTCGAACGAGCTGTATCGGTGCGCCTGTCTTCTGACCTTCCAGGATCTCTCTAATAGGGTTGGCTTGACCCTCAAGGACAAGAGTCACGCGACAGTACCGGTCCTGCTGAGTACTCGCGCTCATCAGTTTCCCCCTCGATTTGACCCTTTCTGCTCAGAACATCCGCTACTACGCTTGCTTTTCCCGGGGTGATACCGAACGGTCAAGCCGAGTCCTTCAGCAACTCCAACTAGTGCCTCTGTCGCGAAAACAAATCCTTCTCTGCGAACAAAACTCAAGGCTCTGGAGATCCGAAAATACATCATGATGAACTCCAAAAGGTGGTGTCTCCAACGTTTTAAAACGAAGACGACTGCTGCCAGCTCCGGATCGTGTGTCGGGCAGTTCCGCTCACATTCTCTGTGATTCCCGTTGCTGACACAAAGTGCCCCAAAAAGTCCACTTTGCAAAGTCAGAACTCACATTTCTTAAACTTAGCAAACAACCTCTGGTCCCTGAGAGTCCGGAGAATAATCTGTAAGTGCCTCTCGTAATTGGTCGAAGTGGTCATCAAACCCGGACTTGTTCTTCACTGTAATCTTGTATATCTCCCTGTAGTCGATGCGTAGGCATAGCTTCCGTTCTTCTTTCACACGAAGAGCACGGGTGCGTCCCAAGGTGACACACTCGGTCTGATGAACCTTTAAAGGTCCAAAGCAACTAACCCGACGACAAGGAAAACAAATCACACTAACGCCCTCACAAGGCTCCAAGAGGTGCCAACAAAACAGGCTGGGTTACAACTACCCGAAATTTTTCCCTTGAACCACACCTGCCCCAAAAGACCACGACCCAAAACGCTCCCAAACTAGGCCTCAAGGCTATGCTTTAGTCATGGGAAGCTGGCGACAAAACCCACAAGGTAAGGTCCCACCTCCGTCCTGGCACTGACGGGGTGCGTCACTCTAAATAACCACTAACTCTTAGTCCCAATCCGTTGCCCCTCCAAGCACCGGGCATCGAATCGAGCGGTATACCTCCATACCAAAACGTGACACTCCCCACTAGGAGGAAATCTAAGCTCTAGGTCCGCACAACAATGACCTCCAGGTACTGTAGACTATCCATCTGAAACCTAAAGGGTCGGAAGAAGACAAGCAACGACAACAGCGAGAAGAACCTCGTCAAAGTTGCCTAGGTTCACTAAACACGCTCGAGGGATCACGCGCCAACCCATCAATAGGAAAACCCAACCGGCCCTCTTGCGCAGAACCCAGGAACCCGACCCAGTGCTACCTGGCACCACCCAGCGCCAAAAGCTAAACTCCCCAATAAAAAGTCGCCACTTACGCACACTTGTGCGAAACCAGGCACGATCTCTCTAACCGAAACGAGCCCAAACGCATAAGACTTGCTAGCCCCAGTGGTCCCCCTTTCTAACCCAAAGGAGCACCCCGAGACCCCATCACGACAATTTTTATAACCATCGCAGTGTCTACGATAAAAAGCCGAACTATGGGTAACAACCATAGGGGAAGAATCCCCATTCCCACCCATACCTTGCCCATGGTGGAAAAAAGAATCGGCTGATTAGTTGCTATAACCTAACACTAGAAGACCTAGAAGGTACAAGTTTAGACAACCGGCTGTCCAGTTACCCACGACCGACAAACGGCCAACACCCTAACGAACACCGGTAGGTTTCACTACCACCCGTCACCGTTACAGGCGACGACCCGAAGGTCGGCAGAGGAAGGGGTTCGAAAGAAAAAAAAATTAAAACCGGTGCGACGATCTGCCGTGCCAACAGCCGCCCCCAGTGCATAAACACCGTCAGCAGACCCACCGTATCCTATGCCGGTTGCCTAACCCATTGACTCATAGCAACCATCAAGGCCCCGGTGGCAGCCGGCCTCGACCCCAACCTCTAAAACAGCCCGACTACACTCGCACAACAACCGAGCTAAACCGGAAAACAAAACTCAACAGTCCCGCACTCTCGCATCTCTACGCAATTAAACCCTGATCATTTCATTAGTTAGTAGCCAGTGGTAATGTGCTCCTGTGGATGTTGGACAGCGACTACTGTGGTTAAAGCTGTTTTTTTTTTCTCTGATACCATCTTAATCTGTCACGCCCCGGGGGTTTTTATTTTTAGCGGAAACGATACCTCAAAGTACGCGTAAAGTGCGTACAAAATTTTTTTGTTTAAAAACCTTCTTCCCCGGCGCGTGCCCAGACCCGCCACATATACAGATTTACTCAATCCTCGGGCAGAGTCTCCTCTGTATATGCACGGCGTCGCGGCTGTTACAATAGTCGAACATAAGCAATCATTTTCCCATTTAATCACAACAGTTCGAAGTAGTACGGTGCATGAAGACTAAACAATACCCGTGGCCAGTCAAGTTGAAAGTATAAACTCACCGTTTTGAAAACAGGCCCACACGGCCTTAGGTTTTGAAAACAGATTGGAAAACGGCATAAATTCACAGGGTTTGGAAAACGGGCCCACCCGACCCTAGACTTTTGAAAACGGTTTTCGAAGTCCTTTTTCTTTTGTAGTTTGAAAGCGGCCACACGGGACAAGCAAGACAACTACTCGCAAGGGCAAATAAAAGACATCCCAACATCCACATCGACCCCACAAGGGTATCGCGATCCGCACAGTCGGCTACTAACAAGTAATGAAATACGCAATATAAGAAGTAAATACCAACTATGGCTACGGAGGACCAAAGGTGCTCCTGCCACGGCCTCACCGTCGCCCTAGCTCTCACCCCCGAGAACCTGTCACAGAGTGGGAAGTCAGTGACCAGAAAATAAAGCACGAAAGCAACTAGGGCTATAAATAAAGCAAACCGCAGTAAACCAGAGCACCCGCCCTCCTCGTCGTGCAATCGTCGGTATCCCCCTCCCCCTGCATAACCTGGACCGGGCACCTGCCGCGGCAAACCAGACTATCCGGAGCTACCGTAAAAATAAAGCGTGAACCCCTGCAAAACCTGACCACCCTCCCAAGAGGGAAAATAAACCACGAACACCTGCAACACCTGTAACACCTGTAACACCTGACCGCGTCGGGCACCTATCCCGGCGGTCGCACACCTGACCACATCGGGATCCAATCCCGACAGGTCGCACACCTGACCTCATCGGGATCCAATCCCGACAGGTCGCACACCTGACCTCATCGGGATCCAATCCCGACAGGTCGCACCGCTCGCACCTCGCTGCCTCAAACCCCACACCTACGGGGGCCCCCACTACGTCACCTCGTGGGGTAACACGGGTCGAAGACCGCCTTTTCAGAAAAGAGCACCCTTTGCGGTGGCCAGACCGCGGGTGCGCGTGTCGCAACTCGAGCATAAGTAACCAAGACACGGGGTAATATAGTACATCATAGAAACCGTCAGTGTTAGTACCGATTAACAATAAAAAGTCCCTTTCAGATTACCAACACAATACTCAGCCTCGACCGTAAACCCACCGCATGATAAACATAACCATAACAAAATTCCGCAATAAGGGGTTCTAAGGGTGTACCCACCTGAAACGCGAAGAAGAAGGTGTACGGAACTCCCGCTAAACACTCCCACCCTGTGCCCGAAAAAGCTACAGTAAGTAATAATGTTAAAAAATATCGTCGTGGTCAAAAACACTGAAAAACGGGGCGAAACGGGCCACAAACGGAGCTTCTGGGCTCAAAAGCTGAAAGCTGGTGCACGGTCCAGGCGTGGACCGGGTTCACGACGCAGAGGAGGCAGCGGTGCAGACCGGGCTCACCCCGGGAGCATGCACCAGGCGGATTGGGCCGGGCCGGTGCACCGGCTTAGGGCGCACCGGGCTCACGCATACCCGGTCGCGGCGGCAGGGCCGGGTGCACGCCCTTGCGTGGACCGCGCTTGCGGGCCGGGCTGGCGCACGCGCCCGTGCGCCGGGTCCGCGCATTCGGGCTGCGGGACGCGTGTGCCGGGTGCACGCCCGTCCGGTGGACCGCGTGAGGAGGCAGCCGTACGGGGTGAACAGTGAACCCTAATTTCGCCCCCCGCGGCTCCGGTTTCACGATTTCAACTCCGTTTTCGCTCCCGTGCGACTCCGGCGACGACCCCGTGGCCATGATTACGGCGGCGGCGGCCTCCCGTTCAACGACGGCGGCGGCGGCCTCCCGTTCAACACCTTGATTTGCCCATGACAACAACAAAAGGAAAACCTCACATTGGAAAATAACCGGGGAGACCCGAACCGCTCACCATGTTTTCGCCGATGGGAGAGAAAGAGGAAAGGGGGTCACCCGTTCCTCGCTCGCTCCGCCTTGTTTCGCCACTCGGTCGGTTGGGAAACAGAAAGGTTGGGGAAGTGGGTTCTCGTTGCGCTTGGGGTTTCGTACGCAGGGGAATTGTGGGAAGTTGCGGGTGGTAGTGGGGAGTTGCGGGTAGTTATGGGGAGTTGCGGGTAGTTATGGGGAGTTGCACGTAGTTATGGGGAGTTGCGGGTAGTTATGGGGAGTTGCGGGTAGTTATGGGGAGTTGCACGTAGTTATGGGGAGTTGCGGGTAGTTATGGGGAGTTGCGGGTAGTTATGGGGAGTTGCGGGTAGTTATGGGGAGTTGCGGGTAGTTATGGGGAGTTGCCCGTAATTATGGGGAGTTGCGGGTAGTTATGGGGAGTGATTAAGGTGGCGGGAGCGGTTAAATTGGGGAATGGGAATGAACCCAGTTCAAGTTAAAACGGGTACAAGTCGGGTGCGAACCAGGGTCCGGTCTGTCTGAAAAACCGCGTTAACCACCTGAACCGTTAGCTATCTTCCGGAATTTATTCCGGGAGATTCCGGCGTCGGAATTCAAAACCGATTTCGCCGCCGTTCTCCGTTTCGCGAGCTTTATTAACTAAAAACACTCGCGAGCCCCGACGGTCTGCCCGAAAACAAGGAATTATTAGATCACCCTCCAGCCCCCGAAACGAATTGCGAAATAAACGAAACCAAAACGGAAACCGTAGATCGAGGTACCACCAAATAAATAAAATAATCCACTAACGTAAAAAGATGAAAGGTCCGATCATCGTAGGATCCCGTCCGATCACCTCGAAAAGCGTGCCAGCCACTTAGCACGGGTTTCAATGCACCACTCAAAGCAAATGCTTTGACCCCCATTCTGGGAGATCCGTAAATCGGAAACCGAATCCGTTCGCTTTGCCGTCCTTCATTTTTCGAGCTCAATCGCAGAAAAATACTCACGGTCCAGGCCAGTCCATTGCAGAAACATAGTGAAAGGTTTTCCTAAGTCCCGTCAAAATAAAAGGGAGGCATACAAGGGCAAGGGAACGCCAGGACTCTACAGTTTTCTTTAGTGGAGGGTTGTGTTCCACTGGGGCTTTATAGTTGTGATCCAGTCCTGCTTTTGTTACTTATCACACCGGCGCGGTTATTGCCCGGTGATGCTTTCCTCGTGTGGGTCGCTCCCCTCGAGTTCCCCTCCGGAGGCCGGGGCCAAACAGTTATTGACAGTTTTGCTATCACATCGGCGCGGCTTATTTGCCCGATGATGAGGGCGGCAGCAGGAGTTTTGCTATCACATCGGCGCGGCTTACTTGCCCGATGATGAGGGCGGTACAGATTGGGTTCATCTGGGACGGTTGGTTACTGTTGCATACGGTTATTCCAGTCTAGGACTGCATTTTAGAGGCATAGTAGTGGTAGTTTCCTTTCTTCCGCAGTCAATATTGCTTACCACACTTCTTTCCTTTTTGCCTCTGGTAGACCTAGTGGGTGTGTCAGAGTTTGAGGTTTTACCCACTAGGGGAGGCTACTGGTTTACTAGTAGTTCTCACCCCCATTCTTCTTTCCTCTTTTTCTTCTTCCTTGTTTTGCAGTGTCTTCTGCGGGTGCTGCTGGGCTTTCAGCGGCGGGTCGAGGAGAGAGGACGGCTGAGTAGATAGATCTCGAGGCAGGATGAGCGAGTTAGCTGGACTGTTGGTGTACCCATGTTTCCTCAGACGGTTGTACTTTTACTTTGGGACTGGCTTTTGCCAGCAGATTGTATTCTTTTTGGTGAGCTGGGAGAGACAGATGTATCATTTATACAGATGTATTGTATTTTATTTCCAGCTTCAGTCTGAGATGTATTAGTTTTAGTTCAGCTCTGTTTTTATTGCTCTTTTATTATTATCTCTTATATCTGAGCAGGTTTGGCGCTTCGTGTACGCGGGAAATACCGTGTGCACGGTGGATCTGTAGACGGACCCGGGTTCCGGTTTACACCCGGGGCGTGACAGATTAGTTGGTATTAGAGCTTAGGGATAGGTCAGTTGGGACTTAGGAAACCCGAGGCTGTTCGGCGGACCCTAGGATGTTAGTGCGTGAGAGACGCGACATTTTGCGAAAGTCGGTGATTTATTTGTTTGACTCTTCCTGTGAGTGAAGAAGGATCGACATATCCTATTTTTGTGGGACAGTTATGTTGGCTGCAGACAACATAAAGTTACAAAAATAGAGGGATGTCTTTGACTTTCGCTAGATTGGGTCGAGTGTTTGGGGTGTGCTGATTTGCGGTTTTGTCGTGGTGAGCGGTGTCTCCCCGACGTTGGGCCCTGACCCGGGTGCACCTTGGTGCGGCAGTTGGGTCTGAGCTTGTTGTTTCGGGCCGGATACCCAGATTGGAGTATGAGAGCTCCGGACCCGAAGGGTAGGTGTGTTGGAGGCAGATCAGCAGAGCAGTGACACAGTTGTCGGAGCAGCGCAGTGGCACAGTTGTCTGAGCAGCGCAGTGGCACAGTTGTCGGAGCAGCGCAGTGGCACAGTTGTCCGAGCAGTGACACAGTTGTCGGATCAGCGCAGTGGCACAGTTGTCGGACGAGTGACACAGTTGTCGGATCAGCACAGTGGCACAGTTGTCGGAATAGCGAGTAGCCCCCTCTGTCCCGACGTTTAGTGCTGGGGCGCCGAGGCAGGGTGGATAGTTGACAGCGGGTAAGTTGTGGGATTGCTTTGATCAAGTGAGCCAGTTTTGGCGGATGAGTCATTCCGATTCGTGGGATTGAGTAGGGGAACCTTTGGAGGCAGGGTCGTGTTCGGTGGGGGATAGAGAGTACTTGGAAGCCTTTTGTGTCAAGAGTTAGCGCAGTTGCTGAACTACACGCTCCATGTGTAGAGGGACGGGGAGCATAGGATATGAGTGTCTGAGAGTGGATCGCGCCAGGATACCTTTTAACTCGTTGGGTCCCTCAATTACGGATTTAGGACGCCTCAGTGGAGTAGGCGCCGGTATGGAGCGTGGCATTGTAGTTCCTTTGGATTGGGATCTGCCGCTTGAGGCGAGTTCTGATTGAGGCGCTTGGCGCCGGGTGATGGAGGACAGGTCAGTCGGTTGAGGCATTCCCGATTTCTTTTTCTAGGATAATGGATTTTTGGGACTGTCAGAGCACATAGGTTACAGCGGTTTGTTATGGCTTTTTGTATTGGCATATTTCGTGAGTTGAGTTGTTGAGTTGAGTCGGAGTCTTGAAGTGATCAAATTGTCAATCAGCAATCAAAGACTCAGAGAAGATTCAACAAGAGCTCAAGTTGACACTTAGGGTTTTGAGTTTTGAAGATTGAAGTTGAAGAATTGTGAATCATATACATCAATCTTAAGGAAAATGGATTCGGAATGATCAGGTACGTTTAACTAAATAATTTTGGTGATCCGAATTCATTTGAGTAGTGTAGAAACACTTGGATGGATTTTTAATTGCATAAATATCAAAAACTGGTCATGGGACATGTTCAGGATCCGGATCAGACTTTGCAATCCGGATCCTGAAGGTTGTTCGTTCATACACAAGTTCAATCCGGATCGTAGCCTCCTTTGATCCGGATCCCGAACAATGGTTTACCATGATTTATGAACGATCCGGATCAGGCTTTCCGATCCGGATCCCGAACCTTGTTTTTTCAGGAATTGCTGAAAAAAGACGACGATCAGGATCGCCGTAAATCTGATCCGGATCGTCGTGCGGGAAAATTTCTGTTAAGGCAGTTTTTGATGCTTATCTCTTTCCAAAGGTTTCTAAACTATAAATAGACATTTAGGGTTTCTCAAAAACTACCGATCAATTAATTAAACACTTGAGAGCAACCCTAGAGGCTAGGTTTTTATCGTTCTTCTTTATAGCCTCTTTTAGGTCAATTCGATGGTTCTTTCAAGAACATATCTTTTGTCGAATTGATCTAGTCTTTGCTTAGAGATTTCTTCTACGGTTCCTCAATGAGAATCTAAGCAAAGGATCACCATCGAAGCCTATATTCTTTATCGGCTATTTGCGTCGTGGATTCGACGTAGCATCGTGGATTCGATGTGTTGAAGGCGTTTCGTGGATTCGAAACGTGTGCTCGTGGATTCGAGTGGCGTTCGTGGATTCGAACGTGTGCAGTGGACGTGCAATCGGTGGAGCGCAAGGTCCGAAGAAGTTGAAGGAGGGGTTGAATCCGTGGAGACGGTAATCACCTTGTTATTCTTCTTTTCTTAGTGGATTGTTATTGCGTGGACGTCCAATCGGTGAGCGCAAGGTCCGAAGAAGTTGAAGGAGGGGTTTGAGTCCGTGGAGTCGGTAATCACCTTGTTATTCTTCTATTCTTAGTGGATTGTTATTGCGTGTTGGTCACGTGGTTTTTCTCCTGGATTGGAGTTTCCACGTATATCTCGGTGTGCTGTTTTTTATTTTCGCATTGGTTTTTATTTTGCACTGAGATTTGGTTTTATAAGTATTACACCTATTCACCCCCCCCTCTAGTTGTTTGATAGTACCTATTTAGATCCTTCGGGATATATAAAAACCAACAATTGGTATCAGAGAGGGTTTTAGGTTTATCTATCATGTTGGGTGGAAGTGGTAATATTTATAGACCTCCTCTTTTTGATGGGACTAATTATGCTTATTGGAAAGTGCGGATGAGAGCTTTTCTCATCGCAATTGATGAGCGGGTATGGCAATCCGTGGAATACGGCTGGGTGCATCCTGTTGAGGAAGTAGGAAATTCCACTACCCCAAAACCTCGCTCTAGATGGTCCAAAGAGGAATTTGAAAGATCTTCTTACAATGGGAAAGGTATGAATGCTTTATTTAATTCTCTTTCCTCGACTGAGTTCACATGAATTTCCGCGTGTGAAACCGCGAAGGAAATTTGGGATATTCTCAAAATTACACATGAGGGTACTAATCTAGTAAAATTCAAAAGCTCCAGATGCTTACAAGTCAATTTGACTCTATTCATATGGAAGAGCATGAATTGTTTACAGATTATTACACTAGACTTCAAGATGTAATCAATACTTGTGCTAATTTAGGAGAAAAGTGTTGGGTTATATGTAATATAGATCTAAATAGGGGAAAAAACACCTAGAGAGGGGGTGAATAGGTGTAAACGTATAAACACTCAAAAATCGTTGCGATAAAAAACCCAATGCGGAAATAAAAATAACACGCAAGATTTTTACGTGGAAAACTCCATCACCGGAATAAAAAACAACGGGACCGATAACACGGCGAAATCCACTAGAATTAAAACACGTACAAGGTGATTTACCGTACACACTTACGACTCAACCTTTTCCATACGCTCCTAGAGGATCTTCTCCGCTCGCTCCACGACGCTTCTCGAATCCACGATCTGCGCCCAACGCCGAATCCACGGCGTCCAACGTCGAATCCACGACGTCCGACCGAATCCACGGTCTTCACCCAGTAGCACCCTTCGAATCCACGAACGTGCCTCGCTCCGAATCCACGAGAGCGGTTGAACCTTGAATCCACAAGGACACGCGAATCCACGCGCCGATTTTGGGGTAAATCGTTGTTTTTGGGTGGTGATGATCCGCCGAATACTTAGATCAAAGATAGATCGGAAATACCATCTAAGTATTCATTAGTTTGATTCAACTCAAGATGTGAGTATGAAAACCTAGAATCAAACTAATCAATATAGATGAAGAAACATAGAGTATTATCTAATGATTTCCTTTCTTCTCTATATGTGGATCTTAGGCCGTATAAAATGATATTGGAATATGACGGCTCTATGTGGATTAACCCTAGAAAAAGAGTCATAGGGTCTATTTATAGGTTAGAAACATTTGGAAGGAGATAAGAATCAAAAACCTAACATTTCTGGAATTTTTACGGACGGCGATCCGGATCGGATTTGGGCGATCCGGATTGCAGTAGCAAGAAAGACGGTTTCCAGAAAAACAATCGTTCGGGATCCGGATCGGAATGCCTGATCCGGATCGTTCATACAATTCAGAAAACTCAACGTTCGGGATCCGGATCGTGAGATGCTGCGATCCGGATTGAAGTAATGTATGAAACAACAACCTTCGAGATCCGGACTGCTGGCTCTGATCCGGATCCTGAACATGTCCGAACACCAGTTTTTGATTTTTATGCAATTAAAGATTCTTCCAGGTGTTTCTACACTACAAGAAGTATTCGGATCACCAAGAATCTTTAGTTAAACATACCTGATCCTTTTGAATTCTTCTTTCTTGAGATTGAGTTAAATGATCCAACCTTCTTCACCTTCAATCTTCAAGACTTGAACCTTTCACGAAACTACGCCAACTCAAATTCCGTAACAATCTCCCCCTTTGGCGGTTTCGTGACAAAACACAGATCCACTAAAGAAAATTCAAAAAAGATATTTTTGTTGCTATCACCATACAACAAAAATTTACAATGGAGATCCAAAAATTTAAAAAACATGAGATAAACTTCTAAAACAGACTCTAGACTTAGACATCTGTACTCTCTGCACAAAGAAATCATTCTTGACAAAAAGAGATCGTTAGATACCTCAAGAATATTTAGCATTCAAAACCTAACAGAGATAGAGTTTATGCTCACCATGACATTGAGTAATTCAGATATGTAATAAGATCACAATCAAACATTGACATATCTTCTAAGCAATAAAATTCCAAATGTCATAACTTTGCTTTGTTAGTAATCAAACAACTTGTTAGTAATAATACATGTCCAAATAGTTAGTCGAATAGTTAGTAGGAACATGCAACAAATCACAAGATAAAAACCAAAGTTGTGATACTTACCCTTCACCAAAGTCAAAGTTGAAGTGATACTTACCTTGATGTTCACACATTCACATCATCATTGTTCAAGTTCTCTCTAAACTCTCTCCCCCTTTTTGTCACAAACAAAGCCAAAATCACAAAAATTTAAGGAGAGTTAAAAATTTTAAAAAAATTGTTCCGAAATGTAAGAACTAGAACTAAGAGTAAGTCCTAAAAACTAAACTAAAATCTAAAAAGATAAAAACCTGCACAAATCTGTACAAAAATTGTTAAAGCACAACTTAGTTATCCGAGTCTGAGTCCTCAGACGCACTATATCCCATCTTAGTTAACATGTTCTTGATCAATTTCTTCATTGAATTTACTTTCTTGGTCAATGTAATTTGGGATGCCGTTATGATCTCGAGTTCTTCAGACATTCGCCTTTGTTCTGATGCTTGTTGAGACGGTGAGGTCGAGGTGCCGACACAAGGTTTCTTTCCAGTGGAATGTGTCGGAGTAACATGTGGTAATTTGTGAAGTGACTTCACAATCGTTGACTCATCTATCATCCCCCAACAGTGTTGATAAGATGTCGAGCTTATATCAATGTCAAACTTTTGTAATATCCTCATGATGATTAACGGAAACGGAAGTCGCTCAGAAGGATGAGGATGCACAATATATCTTGACATTCTATTCCAAATTATGTAGGGGATATTCATGTTCAATCCTACAGCCTCAGAGGGATGACCTAAGAGATATAGGAACAGCAGTCTCTCCCATCTCACGACCTTAGTCTGCATGTTAGGTAGAATGTTGTAACACGTGATGAAATTTAGAAATCGGTACTCCAGTCGAAGATGTTTGGATTTTACACTTTTACCATTAGCTGATTTCGTTCCTTCCAAACAAATTTTATCTATCACTGTTTGCCACAAGGCATTCGTCAAACTTCGTCCTTTCAAAAAGTTGAGTCCCGATGTGTTAGATTCCATTCCAAGGACTTCGCCAATTAGCTGCGGAGTGATTTTAAGTTTCATCCCTTGGATATTTGTATAGAAATGCATTGATCCATTTTCATCTTCTCGAAGATGTCTTGCATTCGTGTAAAAGGTTCTTACACGATACAAACAATACCCAAGTAGTTCAGGGAATCGGCAGACTTGGATGAGATGAGCTTGCTCAATCAAGGTTCCAAACTCAGGTGAGTGATTTCGGAGAGCTTCAATGTTGACATGACGTTCACCGATGCACTCACGACGTTCAGACGCTCGAAGGCGATCCATGCTGACGAACACTCCTTCCACGCGAGGCGGGGAGTCAGGAACTATCGGCGTGTTAATATCAGTGTCTCGTCGTAGTCCAAAACGTCTAGTTACTCGTTTTCTTTTCACAGAGATGGTTGGTTTAGCCATAGGCGCTTTTCCTTTGTCCATGGGTGCCTTTCCTTTTGATCCATCGGAAGCTTTTCCTTTTGAACCATCAGACGCCTTTTGTTCAGTCAATGAGTCATCATCATCTGTCAATTCAGTCCAATCTACCTCTTGACAATCTGCTTCCACTTCTGTGTCACTGATCAGAAGAAACTCACCTTTTTGTTGTGTTTTCTTAGCTCTCTTTAATTTGTTTGTGGCCCGAGTGTGCACTATTGTGACCAACAAAAGAATGATCCATGAGAATTCCATTGATCCAAATGCCTTAAGAAGATTGAAGTCCTGTGAAGACCAACTCAAGAACACATGATAAATTGTTAATTTTCAAAGATTTGAAAAATTGTACCCAAACAATCATAATCATGTAGAGAGACTAAGAATCAAATTAGTTTTGCAAAAGGACTTTTAAAAATAGATCAATTGCATGATTTTCGAAAATCCTTATTATATGCCCTAAAACCGAAATTTTTAGAAATCGAAGCCTAAAAATCCGTTAATCAGAAGAATACCTAGCATATAATCAAAACTAATCTACCCAGAGTTCTTATTTCAAAAGAAATTTGATCAAAAACCATCCACAAACGAAATCGATCCAAGAAATTCATCACGTTTGAGGAGGAAAAAGAAAAACGGTGAAAAACCGAGATTTTGATCAATAAAACTTACTTGTATTCGAAGAACTTGAGTTTGGAAAGCTCCAAGGTGCAATAGTTCTAGAGAGAGAGGCTCTAGAGACTTGAGAACAAAAGATTAAGGTAAAAGAAATCAAAACCCTCTTGTTCTTAATAAAACCCTAGCCGTGATCCGGATCGGATCGAGATTTCGATCCGGATCGGCCAGCCGCAGGAAGAAGCCTGCGTTCGGGATCCGGATCATCTTACCCGATCCGGATCGGCTCCAACTTTTTCTTCAGAAAAATTTCAGAGAAATTCAAGAAAAACCAGAAAAAGATTGTAAGCACAATCGTGTATCAACTTTAAACAAAAATCATCGTTTCATACAACAAGAATTAGATTATGCCAAATCTATCAATAATATCCAAAAATGAAACGAGAATTTACAAAAATTAAATCCCTTAAAGTTGAACACCTTCAATTACATCTAACTTGATCTTATGAGTAATGCCTTTATCAAATCATCAGTTCGGTAAAGAAAATGAAATACAAAGATCAATAGATGTTTGAAATCCCAACTATGGTAGATAATTTATCTAGACAATCTGTTGAAGAGAGTGGCTCTTTGAGCATCTTTCTTTAAAATCCCACCTTATACCAACCTTGAAATTTGACGGAGTCAAGTATTTCAACATGCATTTTACTTAATCAAAAATTGAACAACCATGCTTGGTATACATGTGGTAGCTGCACACAATACTCGGACGACCGAGGTGGTAGCTCTTTCCTCCATGTGGTGGTAGTTTTCACACTCCTCATTGGGATGTAACTCTTTCCACATATTTTGAGCATTTTACATTTCTTTGACTCCCCCTCAATTGGCTATCAATTATTTAAGGTATAAAGTATTCAACCAAAAATTGATCTCGATTTCATACTCGACTAAGCAGTCAAATAAGATAATGACTATACCAAGAGATCATTGAGAGAGAAATTGACTTTGATCACTTAGAAGATGTTTTAATTAACATAAATGATCATTGCAACAGTGAAATATTATGATGGCAAAAGCATAATAAATTTCTAAATGTGCGAAAAGATGCAATTAAAGTCAATTATGATCTATGCTCAATTAATGTCCTATGTACAAACATAGATAATGAACAAAACAAAACAAAAACAAAACCTATCCTAAGCAAAGGTTTCAAAAAGAAGTTTATTTCAAGGAAAGCATTCCAATTGCTTTTCGCAAATGAATAAAACGTTTTTGATCCAAAGGTTTTGTTAAAATGTCAGCTAATTGATCCTCAGTTGAAATATATGAAAGTTGAAGAGTATTTGATTCAACTAGCTCTCTAAGAAAATGATATCTAAGTTCAATATGTTTTGTTCTAGAGTGCAACACAGGGTTTTTAGAAATGTTAATTGCACTTGTGTTGTCACAAAGAATTGTTACCGAAGATGCTGAAATCCGGAAGTCGCTCAACACACTTTTCATCCAAATGAGTTGGGTTGAACAACTACCCGCTGAAATGTATTCCGCTTCGGCAGTCGAGAGTGCTATGCAATTCTACTTTTTACTGTGCCATGCAACAAGGCAATGGCCAAGATAGAAGCATGCACCACTCGTGCTTTTCCGATCATCCACTGATCCTGCCCAATCGGCATCTGAGTATCCAACAATATCCAAACTAGTTCCCATAGGATACCAAATTCCGAAATTAATTGATCATTTGATGTACCGGATGATCCTTTTCACCGCTTTCAGGTGAACCTCCTTTGGTGCTGATTGATATCTTGCGCAAATCCCAACACTAAAGGATATATCCGGGCGACTAGCCGTGAGGTAAAGTAGACTTCCAATCATACTTCGATACAGTTTCTCGTCTACATTCTCACTTTGTGATTCACTTCCAAGTCCCTTGTGGCTAGTTCCCATTGGAGTCGGAAAATCCTTCGAATTTTCTAAGTCAAACTTTTTAACCAACTCCATTGCATACTTGGATTGACTCAAGTGAATACCTTCATCATTTTGTTTAATTTGCAATCCAAGGAAATAAGTCAATTCGCCCATCATGGACATCTCAAATTCGCTTTCCATGGTCTCCGCGAATTTAGAAGCATCATTATCTCTTGTTGCGCCAAATACAATGTCATCGACATAGATTTGTGCTACAATGAAATTGCTTTGATAATGCTTCACAAAGAGAGTCCTGTCAGCTCCCCCTCGAGTATAGCCCTTCTCCAAAAGGTGCTTTGTCAACCTTTTGTACCATGCTCGCGGTGCTTGTTTCAGACCGTAAAGAGCCTTTTTCAAACGAAAAACATGGTTAGGTTGTTTATGATCTACAAAATCTTTCGGTTGAGCCACATAAACTTCCTCATTTAAAAAACCATTTAGAAACACGCTCTTAACATCCATTTGAAATAATTTGATTTTAAAATGACAAGCAATAGCAAATAGTATACGAATGGACTCGAGTCTAGCTACAGGGGCGAATGTTTCATCAAAGTCTATACCTTCTACTTGAGAGTAGCCTTGAGCAACTAATCGTGCCTTGTTCCTGATGATAGTACCATCCTCATTTTTCTTGTTCTTGAAAATCCATTTGGTACCTATCACATTATGTTGCTTTGGAGGCTTCGTTAATTCCCAGACTTTGTTTCGCTCAAATTGATGGAGCTCTTCCTGCATTGCTTTAATCCAGTAGTCATCCTGAAGAGCTTCATCTATGTTCTTTGGTTCGATTAAAGATACGTAGCAAGCGAATCCACAAACCAACTGCCTCCGAGTTCTAACTCCTTCTTGTGGATCTCCAATAATATTCGATTCCGGATGATCCTTGGAGATTCGTAGCGTTTGTTGAAACGGAGTACTCGGAGGTATATGAGATGATTCCTGCACATCAGATAAACTTGAAGAATCATTAGATGCATCATTAATATTGGAAGTATTATTATGAGAAGATGCAATGGCAGGTGAATCATCATCTAGAGAGATATCGAGGGTAGATTTTCCAGATCCAAAGTGAAAAGCTTCATCTACTTTAACATTTATAGATTCTACGATCGTCTTAGATTCCAAGTTAAATACTCGATATGCTCTACTATTTGTAGAATACCCCAAGAATATCCCTTCGTCACTTCGAGAGTCAAACTTTCCAAGATTTTCACGGTCACGTAAAATGTAACACCGACTCCCGAAGATGCGAAAATATTTGATGTTGGGTTTTCTACCATACCATAGTTCATATGGTGTATTTAACGTTCCCGGGCGCAAATAAACTCGATTAATTACATAGATTATAGTGTTCACAGCTTCAGCCCAAAAATATAGCGGTAAATTCCGGCTGTGAAGCATAACACGTGCCATCTCTTGAACAACCCTGTTTTTGCGCTCGACAACACCTTTCTGTTGAGGTGTATAGGGTGCCGAGAATTCATGCTTAATACCGTTTGAAGTACAAAAGTCAATGAATTTAGAGTTAACGAATTCTCCACCTCTATCACTTCTAACACGAATGATCTTTTCATTCTTTTCAATCATAATACGAAGGCAAATCTCGTGAAAAGAATCAAAAGTATTAGCTTTCTCTTTTAAAAATGCTACCCAAGAATACCGAGAGAAATCATCAATCATCAAGAAAATATACCATTTACCTCCCAAAGATGGTTGACGAGTTGGCCAAAAGAAAGAAAAATAGTCTACATAAACTACACAACATTTAATCGTAGAAAGATTAAAGACAAGGAAGGATTTCACCTTTGCATACCCAAACCTTTTGAGTTTTGGAGTATGTTGGCAATGGTTGAGAAATTTTCCTTGATGAAGACGTCTTGTATGATTGATCCTTTTCTTTTGTCATCGTCTTGTTTGAAGTACTACCAATGTTCTTTTCTTTTGAAAAACCCTTCTTTGAATTCCGGGGAGTGAACTTATTGGTAGCAGTTGCAAGATGTGGTTGATTTGATCTTTGAGCTCCAATCTTGCAATTTCTTTCAATGTGCCCTGCAAAATTACAACGAAAACATACCTTTGTGCTTGACGATTCCGAAAAGGGTGAAGGAGGCTTGTTGTCGTTGGTTGTCGTGAATTCCGGTGTCAGAGGAGGAGATACCGACTGAGGCACAAAGACTGTCCCACTCAAACTTGGACTGTTTCCAGATTGAGTGTACCCGAGGCCGAACCGATTTGTTTGACCAAGACCAAGAAGCCTATCCAACTTACTCCTTCCTGAAGAGAATCGCTGCAAGTCATCCTTGAGTTGGAAAATGGTCTTTGTCATTTCCAGGTTATCCTGTCGAGCCTCGTTGTAGAGCTTTGAGAAGTGATCCGCTTTATCCACCAGATTTGTATGTTCCTTCTCAAAAAGCTCATTGGACTCTTGAAGGAAAACATTTACTTTTATCAGATTTTCCCTTTCCACTTCAAGAGCGTTTGAGAGAGAAGTTACCCTTTTTGCTTCTTCTTCGAGATCATGCAATCTCCCTCTCAAACTCTTGTTTTGCTTAGCCACTTTCTTTGAATCCCTCAAAAGTCTGTGGTAGGCTAGAGCAAAATCTTCACCTTCCGAATCATCCGATTCGTTGTCCGTTGCAATCTTTTCAACAGTGGAGTTGGACAATGACTCGGACGTACTTGCCATAAAGCACATGAAGGGTGAAGATGTGGACGCGTGGAATGCCGTGGTGCTCTTTTCTTCATCACTTGAAGACGACTCATTTGACGTTGAGTTGTCATCCCAAGTGACGACTTGCATCACCTTCTTCTTCGCCGGATACTTTTTGGGACACTCCGTTGCAATGTGACCGTAGCCTCGACATTTGAAGCATTGTAGTTGTCCCTCTGAACTTTTCTTATCCTTTGAGAAGTTCTCTTGCTTTCTTGACTTGTAACTTGAAGTACCCTTGCCTTTGTTCGACTTTCCGAAGGATGGAGATTTACTTGGATAAACCCTTCGAAAGTTGCGGCGAAACTTCCTTGTCAAGAGAGCGAGCTGCTTCTCAAATTCCTCCATAGAAAGGTTCTCGTCATCGTCTGAGGAGGATGTATCCGCGTCTTCTTCCTTAGTTGTTTTCAACGCATAACCTGAAGACTTAGAAGAGGATGCTTTTCCAGAAGAATTGTTAGTAGTAAATGTCATTTCATATGTTTGTAATGAACCAACTAATTCTTCTACACGCATTTCGTCCGGGTGTTTAATAGTTTCAATGGCTGTAACCTTTGGGCGAAATCGTTCAGGAAGAGTTCTTAAGATCTTTCTTACAACCTTAAATTCTGGAATCTTCTCTCCCAGGTTAGCACATGAGTTTACGATGTCTTGCAATCGTGTATAGTAGTCCGTGAAAGATTCATTTTCTGCCATCAAGATAGAGTCAAACTTGCTCGTAAGCATTTGCAGTTTCTGAATCTTCACGAGGTTAGTTCCCTCATGTGTAACCTGAAGAACATCCCAGATTTCTTTCGCAGTCTCACATGCCGAGACGCGAGAGAATTCAGTTTGAGATAAGGCATTAAAAATAGCATTAATTCCCTTGCCATTGTAAGAAGATGAATCTAACTCTTCCTTGGTCCATTTCGACCTAGGTTTTAAGGTGCGAACATCAGAGATAATTTCAGTTGGATTAGTCCATCCAAATTCAATTGATTGCCACACCCTTTCGTCGATGGAAATTAAAAAGGCTTTCATCCGTACTTTCCAGTACGCATAATTTGTTCCATCAAAGAAAGGGGGTCGATTGATGTTTCCACCTTCAACCATTGTTTACAACCCTATTCCCGCTCTGATACCACTTGTTGGGTTATATGTAATATAGATCTAAATAGGGGAAAAAACACCTAGAGGGGGGTGAATAGGTGTAAACGTATAAACACTCAAAAATCGTTGCGATAAAAAACCCAATGCGGAAATAAAAATAACACGCAAGATTTTTACGTGGAAAACTCCATCACCGGAGTAAAAAACCACGGGACCGATAACACGGCGAAATCCACTAGAATTAAAACACGTACAAGGTGATTTACCGTACACACTTACGACTCAACCTTTTCCATACGCTCCTAGAGGATCTTCTCCGCTCGCTCCACGACGCTTCTCGAATCCACGATCTGCGCCCAACGCCGAATCCACGGCGCCCAACGTCGAATCCACGACGTCCGACCGAATCCACGGTCTTCACCCAGTAGCACCCTTCGAATCCACGAACGTGCCTCGCTCCGAATCCACGAGAGCGGTTGAACCTTGAATCCACAAGGACACGCGAATCCACGCGCCGATTTTGGGGTAAATCGTTGTTTTTGGGTGGTGATGATCCGCCGAATACTTAGATCAAAGATAGATCGGAAATACTATCTAAGTATTCATTAGTTTGATTCAACTCAAGATGTGAGTATGAAAACCTAGAATCAAACTAATCAATATAGATGAAGAAACATAGAGTATTATCTAATGATTTCCTTTCTTCTCTATATGTGGATCTTAGGCCGTATAAAATGATATTGGAATATGACGGCTCTATGTGGATTAACCCTCGAAAAAGAGTCATAGGGTCTATTTATAGGTTAGAAACATTTGGAAGGAGATAAGAATCAAAAACCTAACATTTCTGGAATTTTGACGGACGGCGATCCGAATCGGATTTGGGCGATCCGGATTGCAGTAGTAAGAAAGACGGTTTCCAGAAAAACAATCGTTCGGGATCCGGATCGGAATGCCTGATCTGGATCGTTCATACAATTCAGAAAACTCAACGTTCGGGATCCGGATCGTGAGATGCTGCGATCCGGATTGAAGTAATGTATGAAACAACAACCTTCGGGATCCGGACTGCTGGCTCTGATCCGGATCCTGAACATGTCCGAACACCAGTTTTTGATTTTTATGCAATTAATGATTCTTCCAGGTGTTTCTACACTACAAGAAGTATTCGGATCACCAAGAATCTTTAGTTAAACATACCTGATCCTTTTGAATTCTTCTTTCTTGAGATTGAGTTAAATGATCCAACCTTCTTCACCTTCAATATTCAAGACTTGAACCTTTCACGAAACTGTGCCAACTCAAATTCCGTAACAAAAAGATCCCGGAGTCGAAAATTGTAAGAAAGATACTTCGGACTCTTCCGGAACGGTTTAGGGCAAAGGTTACCGCCATTGAAACCGTTAGTCATCCGGATAAGATGAGTGTAGAGGAATTAGTAGCTGCATTACAAACTTATGAAATGACTTTTCCTAGTAATCAAGTTTCTTCCAAGTCTTCTTCTAAGCTTACAGGTATTGCATTCAAATCAACAAAGGAAGAAGATAGCGAATCAAGTTCCGACGATGAAATCTCTTTTGCCGATTTTGAAGAACAATTGGCGCGGATCGTAAAGAAATTTCGTCGAAAATTTTTGAAGAATCGAACCGATGGATCTTCATCCTCGAAACCATCAAAAGGATTATCGGGTTCTAAATCCTCTAATCTCAAAGGCTTTGCAAAACCTTCTAAAGAAAAAGAAAAAGATGATTTCGAAGGGAAAATCCAATGCTATAGATGCAAAGGCTACGGCCATTTTTCAACGGAATGTCCTTCTTCGAAATCATATAAAAAGAAGGCTTTGGAAGCGAAAACTTGGGACGATTCTACTTCTAATGAATCGACCTCAAGTAAAGAGGAAAAAGTCATTAACTTACATGCCTCTCATATTCCCTCTTCTAATTTTTGCTTATCATCTTTAGTTACTGACTCTACTCCTTTGATTTTGTATGAAACATCAACATCCGGCGGAGAGTCATCAAGTGAGGGGGAGTCGGACGAGGAAGAACTCGTTGAGGCATATCAACAACTTCTTGCGGAATCTAAGAAGATGGCCAAGCATATCAAGAAGTTGAGAAAGCAACGACTTGAGATTCAAGACGAGAATCATGCTTTAAAGATAAAACTTCATGATCTCGAGGAGGAACGAGAACGTTTATTGGAAAACAATAAAATCCTCCAAGAAGAGCGAAACCAATCGGAGACAAACGCTAAATCATATATGGACAAGATTGGTTTTCTAGAAAAACAGTTTGAGGATATTCATGTCACCAATCAAGCTTTGACCAAGTAAGTTCATCAACTTAAATCCGACATACAAAGGTTTTCAACCGGTTCCAAGAAATTTGATTGTATATCCGGATTAGGTCAAACAAGCAAGGTTGGTTTGGGATTTAAAAAGAACCAAACTATGAAGGCTTCAAGTTCCACAACTAAATTGAAAGGAAGAACTTGTCACCAATGTGGACTTGAAGGACACTTGATGAAGACGTGCCCGAAAAAGAGAAAGAAAAATTCTTCGGCAACTTCATCTACGGAGCGAACTCAACGGAATCAAAAGACACATCAAGTCAAAGGAGTTCACTGTCAATCACTCCAATTTAATTGTATATGAATTATCAACTTTACTCCATAATCATAATTCTTGAAGATACTTCATTATAGGAGTTTTTGATAATTATATTCATCAAATTTTAGTAAACATGTGTGATCTTTAGATGATTATTCTATCTCGGTTGTGTGAGTTCTTTGTGATAAACATGAGACAACCGATTGACTAAAATTTGGGATTTAATTCTTTCACATAAGAGATTGTATTTTCTTACAAGGGTAATGAAATGAATTGCAAAAGATGTGGAAAGAGTTACATCCGAAAGGAGTGTGAAAACTACCACCACATGTTGGAAAGAGCTGCCACCCCGGTCGTCTGGTTTGTGTGTGAAGCTACCACATGTTATGGATGCTTGATAGTATTTTATGAGAAAATCTTTAGTTGAAGCATTTGGAGATTTATATGCAAAGTTCTTATATTTTGAACAATCTCCTGGTTGGTATAAGGTGGGATAGTTGAAAGATGCTCAAAGAGCCACCCTTAGGTATTTTAGTGCTTATCTCAAATTTGAAAGGGTAGAAATCAAATTGATGTCATTTGGAAATCTTTGTAAGTCATCTTTGTAAATCCGTTACATCTTGATAGACTTTGGATCTCAAGATTATTTTTGATGACTTGTGTTTGACGTATATAATATGAAAAACGGTTTATAATGTTTTATCTTTGTTTTTCATAATTTCGGAGTAAATCTGTTTAATTTTTGTAAAATTAATTGGATTGAATGACATCTATGTGATCTCATATTATTTTCAAGCACTTAAATTGTTTTCTTGATGGAATACAAATCGGTAATTCAAATATTTCAAAATCTGGATTTGTTTCAAGAAATTATTTGATTTTTGCTTTCGAGTACCGGTACGCAATCTATGTTTTTGTTATATACCGGAACTGAGCTTTTATCTCCCTTTCTCTATGAACTAATGCTGTTAGTGATTTCCTTTTGTCTAGTATGTTCACTGTTTGACAATTTGTGACAAAAAGGGGGAGAAGAGAAATAGGGGGAGATGGAGATGAGATCATCGAGATAGGGGGAGACGGATGAGATCATCGAGATAGGGGGAGATGATGAAAAAGGAGCCGAAAAACAAAAAGAACCAAAAGGACGAATCAAATGTAGGATTTACATTTCATTTCTGACAACTAACTTTTGATTTGTTTGGAGTTTTTGTTTTTGCAGGATCTACATCACTTTAAGACTCCAAGTCCTAAGTCATAGAGTTTGTTCTAAGACTGGTTCAAATGTATTTTTGTTTATTGGATCTTTCACGCAAAGAAAGTCAATGTTTTGGTGATGACATTGAGTTTCGATTTTTTTTTTGGTTTAAGATGAGTGTCTTGAGCGTTTTATGTATCTTTGGGTTTTGTGACGAAATTGCCAAAGGGGGAGATTGTTACGGCTTTTTGTATTGGCATATTTCGTGAGTTGAGTTGTTGAGTTGAGTCGGAGTCTTGAAGTGATCAAATTGTCAATCAGCAATCAAAGACTCAGAGAAGATTCAACAAGAGCTCAAGTTGACACTTAGGGTTTTGAGTTTTGAAGATTGAAGTTGAAGAATTGTGAATCATATACATCAATTTTAAGGAAAATGGATTCGGAATGATCAGGTACGTTTAACTAAATAATTTTGGTGATCCGAATTCATTTGAGTAGTGTAGAAACACTTGGATGGATTTTTAATTGCATAAATATCAAAAACTGGTCATGGGACATGTTCAGGATCCGGATCAGACTTTGCAATCCGGATCCCGAAGGTTGTTCGTTCATACACAAGTTCAATCCGGATCGTAGCCTCCTTTGATCCGGATCCCGAACACTGGTTTTACCATGATTTATGAACGATCCGGATCAGGCTTTCCGATCCGGATCCCGAACCTTGTTTTTTCAGGAATTGCTGAAAAAAGACGACGATCAGGATCGTCGTGCGGGAAAATTTCTGTTAAGGCAGTTTTTGATGCTTATCTCTTTCCAAAGGTTTCTAAACTATAAATAGACATTTAGGGTTTCTCAAAAACTACCGATCAATTAATTAAACACTTGAGAGCAACCCTAGAGGCTAGGTTTTTATCGTTCTTCTTTATAGCCTCTTTTAGGTCAATTCGACGGTTCTTTCAAGAACATATCTTTTGTCGAATTGATCTAGTCTTTGCTTAGAGATTTCTTCTACGGTTCCTCAATGAGAATCTAAGCAAAGGATCACCATCGAAGCCTATATTCTTTATCGGCTATTTGCGTCGTGGATTCGACGTAGCATCGTGGATTCGACGTAGCATCGTGGATTCGATGTGTTGAAGGCGTTTCGTGGATTCGAAACGTGTGCTCGTGGATTCGAGTGGCATTCGTGGATTCGAACGTGTGCAGTGGACGTGCAATCGGTGGAGCGCAAGGTCCGAAGAAGTTGAAGGAGGGGTTGAATCCGTGGAGACGGTAATCACCTTGTTATTCTTCTTTTCTTAGTGGATTGTTATTGCGTGGACGTCCAATCGGTGAGCGCAAGGTCCGAAGAAGTTGAAGGAGGGGTTTGAGTCCGTGGAGTCGGTAATCACCATGTTATTCTTCTATTCTTAGTGGATTGTTATTGCGTGTTGGCCCCGTGGTTTTTCTCCTGGATTGGAGTTTCCACGTATATCTCGGTGTGCTATTTTTTATTTCCGCAATTGTTTTTATTTTGCACTGAGATTTGGTTTTATAAGTATTACACCTATTCACCCCCCCCTCTAGTTGTTTGATAGTACCTATTTAGATCCTTCGGGATATATAAAAACCAACACGGTTGGTGTGGTGGTAGGTTTGAGTTGTTCCGGGCTCTTGGGTTCGTATCTTTTGATACGGGAGTATTCCCTTTTTGGTGGGTAATGCTTTTGCTTCATTGCTTGGGTTAGGGGTAGGATGGTCACCACGTGCACGGGAGGCTTATTTTCCCGATCGCGCTTGGCACGTGGAGGAGAGTTGTTGGTCCTGCCCGGTGCAGCTTGAGTCCTGGATTTTGCCGGTAGACCTGATGGTCTGGGCTCAACTGCGGGATATTGTGGTAGTACTTGTTGGGCTGGCGGGTTCGGTTTTCTTTCGCGACGGTTGATTATGCCGCGAGGACAGTTTTCTTGCGGAGCCAGGCCCGGAGGTGTTGGTGTACATGGGTTGCTTGAGGGTTATCTTCGCCTCTATAGTTTTGACTTCGGGAGCGAGGCGGATGTTTCGCAGTGGATGAGTAGACTTTTGGCTAGTGTGGTTGAGGGACCTACGGCGGCGCTGGGACTCGGGGATACCCCCTTTGGTTGCAAGTTCCCGGCTGTTCTCCTATCGGAGTTGGCTTGCATGTCACTAGTTTGGGAGTTGAGGACACAACTCCAGGATTCGATGTTTTGGAAAGTTTGTCAGACCAAGTGTGTCGCCTTTGGGGGCGCCGGTGCTATTCGAGTTGTGGAAGGTTGGTTCACTTCGGCTTTGTGTGGATCCCCGGGAATTAGATGAAGTGACCATCTGGAGCTAGCACCCTTGTCGAGCATGGAGGATTTGATTTACCAGCTGTAAGGGTCCCGGGTCTTCCTGAAGGTGGATTTGTAATCTGGTTTTCTCGACTGCATATGGCTGTGTGTTGATGCCGGAGAGTTGGGGAATTGCTTCTACATCCCGACGGTTTAAAGACTTGAGATCAGAGTCTACGTGTTCAGTTGGGGGACTTATATTGGATACCTCGGGAGTATAGAGGTACTTGGATCAAGCCTTTGTGCCGATGGACTTGTGGTTGGATTATCGGGGGCCCTGGGAGGAGCGGATGCTTGTACCGATGCAGACTACTTGGTAGCTCGAGCGGTTAGCCCAGCTGTACTTGGTTGAGGTGGTGCGGTTTTCTGGAGTGTCCGCCTCTATTTTGTTCTAGTTAGAGACCCGAGGTGTGCATCGCGTCTCTGGAGGAGGTATTAGACAGCCTTGGGAGCTTGAGTGGTGGATGATTGGATATTTACCCCCCCTACTTGGTTGAGGTTCCGGCTTGAGGAATGACTTTAGTTTCGAGGACGAAACATTTTTTTTAGTGGGGGAGGATGTGATGACCTGGATCTCCGCAGAGCTGTTGCAGTGCGTTGGGTGGCTTCTGGAGGCTTACGGGGTGCGTTGGAGGTGTTTGTGCACCAATTGGACACAAGTGGCGGACTTCGGGCTTAAATGGATCACGTGGGTGATCGGTTGACTACGTCGGATCTTTAGAAGTGGTTTCGCGCGAAGCGGATATTAAAAATGGACTCAGCGCGAAGTTTGGACCAAGGAACACCTTTCCGGATGCCTTCGGCAATTTTTGGAATTAGAATTTGGCAAATCGGACACCGGATTTGGACTCAGCGCGCGAAAACGGTGAAAATGGAATACCTACTTGTATTTTTCGGAGTCCGGATGCAAAAGCGCGTTTTTCGAGGCTTGGGTACTATTCCGGCAGCCGGCGGGCAGCGGCGGCGGCGGCGGGCAGCGGCGGAGCACGGCGGGCAGCGGCGGAGCACGGCGGGCAGCGGCGGAGCAAGGCAGTGCAGGCGCGGGCAGCGCGGGTAGCGCGGAGGCGCGCGGGCAGGCGCGCGGGCAGGTCCACGGGGCCGGCGTGCACCGAGGGCAGGACACGTGGCGGGCAACGATTGGACGGTGCTGTGGACCCGGTTCACGGAATGACTGCGGGGTGCCTCGGGCTGCGTGCCTGGCAGGGTGGCAGGCGGCGCGCGCAGGCGCGCGCACGTGGGCGCTTCAGCGGCGCGCTGACCGGGTGCGCGCCACGTGTAGATCTCCGCGGGTGGCCACGCGGCGCGGTGTGAGCGGCGGATTTTGGTTGTCGCCTGTTCGGGGCGACGTGGCGCTCCCCGGGCGTTCCGGGCGCTCGTCGCGGGCCAGCCCGTAGGGCTTTCGGGCGCCCGAAATCGGCCTTGCGCCCGAAAGTTGGGACAAATCTGGTATTTCCGGATTTGTCGTTTTGGGCCTATAATAGGCCCTGTTCAAGCCCGAATAGCTCTTTCCCTGTTCATTTTCTTCCACAGCCACCTTCACAAGAATTCTTCTTCTCCCAGAGACGGATCCATCTGCAGATTCCAGGATTTTTCTGCGGCACGTATCCCAAGGTTTTCATTTTTACGGCGCGGCGCGACGCTCGTTCATTTGTTGTCTTCTTCGTCGCGGTTTCAGTGCGAGGACTCCCCCGGCTTACTTCGACCTCCGATTGAGGCGATTCTTGCGCCGTTGGCTTCTTGACAGGTAGGGCTACAATCTTCGTGATTTGAGTTTCCCCTCGTTTCGAGTTTATCTTGGAGTTCCCCGAGCATTCTTTTGACCCTTTTTCTTGGGCGGAGTTTTGGACAGCACTGCGGTATTTCGGCGATATCTTTGCGCACAGGCGTCGGATCGAGGCGTGCCATGAGGCGTTTTTCATCTACACAGCGCAAGAAACACCCGCAATTTTTTTGGGAATTTTCTGAATATTTTTCGAAGGTGAAAAAAACCTCTGTTTACAGAATGTAGTGCTACAGTTTTTGAGATCGGTTTAATTCGGGGTGGTTCCCTTGTCGGATTTGTTTCTCAGTGTAGGAAACTCGGATTTGGGCGTGCGAGTACTCATTTCGATCGTCTCGACGCGAGGATCGCAGTGGCAATTTTTCGGGAATTTTTGGTCTCCATCTTGCAGGTAAAAATAGGGCATCTTTGGGACTGAATTCTGGACAGCATGTGTTTGGATACTTGTGTGCTTATTTGTGTGTATATTGGGGATATTTTGTACAGTGATCGCGGCGGTTTGGCTTGTTTGGGCGAGAGGACTATTTGGACATAGATTTAGCGATCAAGGTGGGTGGTTGCTATACTCCTCATTTTCTGACATACCCCTAGGAATATTGGAGAGATCCTCTCATAGGTTACATTGAATGATCAACTATGGACATGCATGCTTAAAGTAAAATAATTGTGAGCCTATCAAATGAAAATTACTATTGTGGAACTCTGATAGTGGTTCGGGGTTATACATGTTTGTATGGATATAGTTTTTGTGAGGACCCAAAATTCCCACGTAAGGATTACTGTTGGTTCGGCAGCTTCTGGAAGCCTTTTGTTGAGTGTGGAGGCTTTGCGCGCAAATCGGACTTCAAAACCGGACTCAGCGCGAAAAATGGATCGAGTTAGTGTGTTCGGATGCCCCCGTAAATTTTTAGAAATGGATTCTTGCAAAATGGACTTCGTATTTGGATTCAGCGCGGAAAAACGTTGGAAATCGGCTGCTTGGTTGTATTTTTCGGAGTCCGGACGAGGGAAAACGGGCAACCGGAAGTTTCGGGGATACTTTCGGGTGCATGGCGGGCTGTTGACCGGGGTGCCACGTGTCGGCACCCCATTGGGCCGGCACAGGACACCCGGCCCATGGGATGCGCCAGCGGGACGCGTGGCGGGCCGCAATTGGCCCGCCACCGCACGCACGTGGGCGCCGCAGTGCGGTCCCCGCGTGGGGACACGCGGCGCGCGCCCACTGGGCGGCGCCGTGGCCACCCGGATCAGGCCGCGTGGCTTGATCCGGGCGGCCCAACCGGGCGACGTGGCGGCCCGGATGGCCGCCACGTGTCCGGGTCCTCCCCCCCCCCCGCTGTTGATTGTCCGAGAGAGAGAGAGGGAGTGAGAAGGGATTTTAATCCCTTCTCCTTCTTCTTCTCTTCTCCTTCTTCTTCTCTTCTTCTTCTTCTTCTTCTTCCTCCTTCCTCCTTCTTTGAGCTTGGTTTTCTTTGGAGGACTTCACAGGCAGAGCATCTTCATCACCTCCTTCATCTTCATCAGCAAAGAGATGGACAAAAGGGGCTTCATCACCATCATCTTCTCCATGAGGCAAGTACCACCATTGTTGCTGATTGGTGGACCTTCCCGTCGCATTTCAGTGCGAACATTCTCCAGGACTCATTTCTTGGAATTTTGAGCTCATTTTTGGTTCTACATTCTCACAAGAGGTAAGGCTACAATTTTTGTATTCAACTCTCCCCTCAGATCTCATGTTTTTACAGAGTTTTAAGGCCATCTTTGGAACCCTTCATTTCAGTCTGGAATCCTGAACAGTTCACAGTGTTTTGGCCTTTCTGGGCAGTAGGATGGGAATATGTGGATGATTTTTGCGGGGAAATTTCCAGAACGCGAAGATCTACAATATTGGTATGCACCATTTTCCCCAAATCTGAGTTTTTATTAGGGTTTATGCATGATATTTGGAGCACCTTGCTGCATTCGTGTACAGATGGAACTTGGTGGATAGTTCAAAGTATTTATGGGTTTTCTCCTTCATCCGAACATGGAAATTGTAGTTCTTTAACTCAATTTGTATCTACTCTCGACAAGGAATCAAATGGTACCTCTCTTGCAGGATTTGGAGCACGTTTGGTTAGGTAAAATTAATGATCATTTCAAGTGCTATTTTATGGATTACTGCAGTCCCTGTTTTAGTTTTGATTTGAGCAATGCACCTTGGAATGCAGATAACTTTGTGGATATAAGGTCTTTTTCAGAAATTCAATTGGTACCTCTTCTTAACTTCAAGGTGAGAAAATTCTCTTTTGTGATCTGTGGATAAATCCCTTTGGAAAAGCCTCTAATTAAGCTTGGAAATGCTAACAAGTTTATGTTAGCAGTTTTTGGACAGCATTGTGATTTTGCTTCATTTGAATGTTAAGGGAAATTAATGGTGGGTTTTTGAGGACTGGAAGATATTTGTATGAAAGAGGAGATCTTTGTTTTACTGTTGGAGACTTCATTTTGAGGTATTTGAGGTTGCACATACCTTTTATTTAATCTTGTTGCACTTGCTGAAATTCTGGATTTTGAGTGCGCAGTGTGCATTGTTTCAGTGATTGCGCCCAATCCGTGAGGCGGGTTTGGATGATTTTCGCGGCATCGGTCTCCTGGGAGGATAAATATTACTCACGCCAAATTTGGGCTACAGCGGGCAGCGGATCGTCAAGTTTCAGGTGGGTGGTTGTGCTTTGCCGAAAACAACGATTTACCCACTCGGGCTATTGGTTTTCCCCATGGCATAGTTGATTGTTGTTCTCTTCCCCTTGGTGTGATGTGTTTGAATATCCATGTTTCGATTAAGTTAATTGATCCTCATTGTATACATAAGTGAATCAATAGTTTGATTGATGTGCATCATCTCATATGAAGTTGATTATTAAGTGATCATCCTTAAACCTATGCTATGTGAGGGTAATTGGGAAATTAATCTTCAACCTATACCTTGTGATAAATGGTTAATATAATTATGTGAGAATGATGGTGATAGTTATATGTGAATGGTTGGTTGATTTATGTGAGGACTTGAGGGGATTATGTGACAAGTGCTTGGTTGCTTATGTGAGAAGGACTTGGTTGATTTATTTGAGAATGGTTTATGTGAGAGTAGTTGGTTTGGTGATTCTTAGTCTCCACTTTGTGATTTGAATTATAGTTGTCGATCTTTAACCTACAATGTATGATGTTGGGCATAGATGTGATTTGTAACCTATCTATGTGAGAATAATTAATTGATTGATCTTCGATCTAGCTTATGAGAAAATGGGTGTTGATGTTGATTATTGATCTAGTTGATGTGCGAATGACCTATGCTTTTGACTCTTAATTCACTCATAAAAAGATGATTATCATTGTGAGATGAGGCCTATTCCTTATGAGACTAAGCTTTGTTAATGACTCCTAATTCCTACAAATGAGATGGGATGTTGTTGGTAGATCCTATGTGCAACCTAGGTGAGATCAATAAAAGTTGTTGAACCTTAGTCTATTCATTGGTGATAGTGGATTGAATGACCATATTCAAGTAATGTTAAATGATCTTTGGCAAGTCTATATGTGAATGGATGTTTCATTTGAGGGTGGTTAGTGGTTTGTGTGAGAATAACTGACTACATTAATCTTGATCTATCTATGTGAGATTCACTCTTTATGAAAGTAATGATTGTCATTTATCTCCTGATTCATGTTTGGTGAAAACCATGTTGGATACTATTCTCACTTTATTTCCAAATGTGAAAGGTGCATACTTGTGTAGACTTGATGTATGCTATGTTAACATCCAATCCTTTATGAGATTGATTATGTAATTTGGATAGCATGCTCTAATAAATGTAAGAACATCGACACCTGTTTACTTTACATCATCTTGGGACATCTTCATGCTTGTATGGTCATCTAGATAGGCCACCTTTTTCTGCTACACTATCATGTTGGACTTGACTTAGGAGAAACCATGCTTTATACTTTTCTCCTTTTCATTTTAGACTCTGGGTATTTGTGGCTCGGGTGCGAGCAGGGAGTTTGGGATAGTGTAGTCAGGTTTCTGGGGATTTGGGACAGGCAGGGCCTGATGGCAAGGATTGCGGCAACCGCGAACTGTGGGCGGTTGACCGGGTTATTATTATTACATCAGATTGGAGGTGAGGGATCGGGCTTCCTTAGTGGATGGTTTTTCCCACTTACTTAGAGTCTTGATCCAGTCCTGCTGACTTATGATACTTATGTTACTGGATACTGAGATACTTTACTCGTGTGGGTCGCTCTCCTCGAGTGCCACTCCGGAGTAGGCTTTAGACCGTGTTGGGTGCCGGTCAGACCGTGTTGGGTTCCGGTCATTTGGGCAGTGGAGACCCTGAGTTCGTGAGATTGATGACAGAGCAGGCAGTACCAGTGTTTACTGGTGTATTGATTGGGTTTGGTCAGGCAGGCTTTGACTTTCTCAGGCATACTTTTAGCTATTCTTTTAGCTGGGCATTTTAGAGGCATTTAGTGGTAGCTCTCTTTTAGCAGTAGTTCTGTTTATAGCTTACCACCTCTCTTATTATTTTTCTTGCCTCTGGTAGACTTGTGGGTACGTCGGGGTTTGAGGCTTTACCCACAGGGGGAGGCTACTGGTTTTACTAGTGGTTCTCACCCCCATTGTTGTTCTTTCCCTTTCCTCCCTTTGTTTTGCAGTGTCTGCTGCGGGAGTTGCGGATCTTCGGTTGACGGTTCGAGGCGAGGGAGTCGCGAGATAGATCCCTACCAGTGTTGTTTCCTACAGTGGGATAGATGTACCAACCCGGATTGTGGGTTTCACTGTACTCGGTTGTATTTTATTATTTTAGTTATCTCCCTTTTTGGATTTATAGATGTTGTATAGGTGGCTTTTACTTGTATTACAGTTTCGGTGGATCAGATTATTGTATTATTATTTTTGGGAGATTGATATTGTACTTTTATTTTTCAGTTGTACAGTGATTCAGGTTTTTATTACAGCAGTTTTTCTTCAGCTCTGATATCTGTTTAGTTGTTAGATGGTACTTTGCAGGTTGGACGCTTCGCTTATGCGGGGTTCCGCATAGGTGGCGGATCTGTTGGCGAGCCCGGGTCGCAGTTTCGACCCCGGGGCGTGACAGTTTTGGCACTTAACCTTGCATGCGAAATTTACTTTTATGTTGGGATAAAATGAAATGTCTTGTGGGAGGGTACCACTTGAGGATCTTTTGGGACATGCATAGGTGGATGATTTAGGTGAGGGAAAATTGTGGATTTTAAACATGTGTGGTTGGATAATGATTTAGCATGATGGTTATATCTATGCGGAGCTATTAATTGATACACATGTGGAGCCATTATTTGTCACACTTTCTTTATCTTTCATGAGGACATATGCATGCTTGTTTGGACATCTAGGTAGGCCATCTTTTATCGCTACACTTTCATGCTGGAACTTGACTTAGGAGAAACCTTGTTTGTTTCTTTTCTCCTTTCGTGAGTCAGGTGGTATTTGTTGCTCGGGTTTGAGCAGGGGTTTGGGATAGTGTAGCCGGGGCCTGGATTATGGATTATGGGTTTTGGCGGCGACCGCGGATATTGGGCGGTTGACCGGATGTCGGTTATAGGACATCGGTGATAGGGCATGATTATGGACTAGAGGGTTTTGTGGCAACCGCGGATAGTAGGCGGTTGACCAGATGTCAGATGTGGGACATGATTGTGATTGTGGGTTATTCCGACGACCGCGGATATTGGGCGGTTGACCGGAGGTCGGTGGTGAGGCCTGGTCGTGGATTGTGGGGTATTGCGGCAATCGCGGATATTGGGCGATTGACCGGATGGTTACTTTTGCATCTGATTGGGAATCAGTTTTCTTTAGTGGAGGGTTGTGTTCCACTGGGGCTTTATAGTTGTGATCCAGTCCTGCTTTTGTTACTTATCACACCGGCGCGGTTATTGCCCGGTGATGCTTTCCTCGTGTGGGTCGCTCCCCTCGAGTTCCCCTCCGGAGGCCGGGGCCAGACAGTTATTGACAGCTTTGCTATCACATCGGCGCGGCTTATTTGCCCGATGATGAGGGCGGCAGCAGGAGTTTTGCTATCACATCGGCGTGGCTTACTTGCCCGATGATGAGGGCGGTACATATTGGGTTCATCTGGGACGGTTGGTTACTATTGCATACGGTTATTCCAATCTAGGACTGCATTTTAGAGGCATAGTAGTTGTAGTTTCCTTTCTTCAGCAGTCATTATTGCTTACCACACTTCTTTCCTTTTTGCCTCTGGTAGACCTAGTGGGTGTGTCAGAGTTTGAGGTTTTACCCACTAGGGGAGGCTACTGGTTTACTAGTAGTTCTCACCCCCATTCTTCTTTCCTCTTTTTCTTCTTCCTTGTTTTGCAGTGTCTTCTGCGGGTGCTGCTGGGCTTTCAGCGGCGGGTCGAGGAGAGAGGACGGCTGAGTAGATAGATCTCGAGGCAGGATGAGCGAGTTAGCTGGACTATTGGTGTACCCATATTTCCTCAGACGGTTGTACTTTTACTTTGGGACTGGCTTTTGCCAGCAGATTGTATTCTTTTTGGTGAGCTGGGAGAGACAGATGTATCATTTATACAGATGTATTGTATTTTATTTCCAGCTTCAGTCTGAGATGTATTAGTTTTAGTTCAGCTCTGTTTTTATTGCTCTTTTATTATTATCTCTTATATCTGAGCAGGTTTGTTGCTTCGTGTACGCGGGAAATACCATGTGCACGGCGGATCTGTAGACGGACCCGGGTTCCGGTTTACACCCGGGGCGTGACAATTACCCACTTACCCCCTTTTCAAAACAGCATCCAATGGCATCATTGGTGCCTACATCTTAGACATCTTAGCTTACATCAAACACCCCAGTATATATGACTATACGGAATGGAGAGCAATATAACACTGCGCCAATGATGTCTACAAGTGTGGCCTTTTGATACAAACACCACCGTACAGTCATATATACAAGTGTTGCCTTCTGTATATATGACTGCACGGAACCCGTCTATAGCTGTTCCGTTCTGTATATATGACTGTACGGGAACCCTCTATTGTTGTCCCCTTTATTTGGATGTGAGAGCAATATAACAATGCGCCAATGATGGCTACAGGTCTCCCCTAAACCAATATATGACAATACGATACCGAGATATAGTTGTTCCCTAAACTTGATACAAACACCCGCGTATATATGACTGCATGAAACCACGTCTATAGCTGTTCCGTTCTGTATATATGACTGAACGGGGACCCTCTATAGTTGTCCCCTGTATTTGGAATGGAGAGCAATATATGTCACGCCCCGGGTGTAAACCAGAACCCGGGCCCGTCTACAGATCTGCTGCGCATACGGTATTTCCCGCGTACACGAAGCGCAAATAACCTGCTCAGATATAAGAGATAATAATAAAAGAGCAATAAAAACAGAGCTGAACTAAAACTATTACATCTCAGACTGAAGCTGGAAATAAAATACAATACATCTGTAAAAATGATACATCTGTCTCTCCCAGCTCACTAAAATAAATACAACCTGCTGGCAAAAGCCAGTCCCAAAGTAAAAGTACAACCGTCTGAGGAAACATGGGTACACCAACAGTCCAGCTAACTCGCTCATCCTGCCTCGAGATCTATCTACTCAGCAGCCGCCTCTCTCCTTGACCCGCCGCTGAAAGCCCAGCAACACCCGCAGAAGACACTGCAAAACAAGGGAGAAGAAAAAGAGGAAAGAAGAATGGGGGTGAGAACTACTAGTAAACCAGTAGCCTCCCCTAGTGGGTAAACCCTCAAACTCTGACACACCCACTAGGTCTACCAGAGGCAAAAAGGAAAGAAGTGTGGTAAGCAATAATGACAGCTGAAGAAAGGAAACTACTACTACTATGCCTCTAAAATACAGTCCTAGACTGGAATAACCGTATGCAACAGTAACCAACCGTCCCAGATGGACCCAATCTATACCGCCCTCATCATCGGGCAAGTAAGCCGCGCCGATGTGATAGCAAAACTCCTGCTGCCGCCCTCATCATCGGGTAAATAAGCCGCGCCGATGTGATAGCAAAACTGCCAATAACTGTCTGACCCCGGCCTCCGGAGGGGAACTCGAGGGGAGCGACCCACACGAGGAAAGCATCACCGGGCAATAACCGCGCCGGTGTGATAAGTATCAAAAGCAGGACTGGATCACAACTATAAAGCCCCAGTGGAACACACCCCTCCACTAAAAGAATACTGATCCCCAATCTGATGCACAAATGAACATCCGGTCAATCGCCCAAAATTCGCGATCGCCGCAATACCTCACAATCCACAACCAGGTCTCACAACCGACCTCCGGTCAACCGCCCAATATCCGCGGTCGCCGGAATAACCCACAATCACAATCATGTCCCACATCCGACATCCGGTCAACCGCCTACTGTCCGCGGTAGCCGCTATAATCCCCCAATCCAAAATCGGGTAAAATGATATGTATCCGGTCAACCGCCTACTATCCGCGGTAGCCATAATAATCCCCCCAATCCAAAATCGGGTAAAATAATATGTATCCGGTCAACCGCCTACTATCCGCGGTAGCCGCAACTCTACCGACCACATCAAGTCCAACCCCTGACCTCCGGTCAACCGACCAAAATCCGTGGTTGCCACAAAGCCCTCTAGTCCATAATCATGCCCTATCACCGATGTCCTATAACCGACATCCGGTCAACCGACCAATATCCGCGGTCGCCGCCAAAACCCATAATCCACAATCCAGGCCCCGGCTACACTAACCCAAACCCCTGCTCAAACCCGAGCAACATGAACCACCTGACTAACGAAATGGAGAAAAGAAGCAAACATGATTTCTCCTATGTCAAGTTCCAACATGATAGTGTAGCGATAAGAAATGGCCTATCTAGATGTCCATACAAGCATGCAAGTGTTCTCAAGGAAGATAAATTAAGCCACTGGTTATTATCCCAATCCACCTATGCATGTCATAAAAATCCAAAAGTAGTACCACTAACAGGATAAATCATATAGTCCCAATTAAATATTCAATTCCACATGCAAGGTTAAACGCTATCATAGCAACCCTATCCCCACACAGGCATGCGCAATTCCAACCCCGATCATGATTAATCAAAATGTCAAATATAGGGATCACTCTAATATTCCTAGTGGGTAAGTCAGAAAATAGGGATATAGCAACCACCCACATCGATCGCTAAATCCAAGTCCAAATAGTGCTCTTGCCCAAACAGATAAACCGCCGCGATCACTGTACAAAATATCCCCAACATACACACAAATAAACACACAAGTACCCAAATACATGCTGTCCCAGAATTCAGTCCCAAAGATGCTCTGTTTTTACCTGCGAGATGGAGACCAAAAATTCCCAAAAAATCGCCGCTGCGATCCTCGCGTCGAGCCGATCGAAACTAGTACTCGCACGCCCAAATCCGATACCTGTAGGCCGAGTTACAAAATCAACAAGATAACCATCCCGAAATTCCCAAGAACAAAATCTGTACAACTCCGCCCAGAAAAAGTGGGATTTTCACCTTCGGGCCTACCTCCAAAAATTTTTGAAAAATTCAAGGACATTCCTTGCAATGTTTAGATGCAAAATGACTACTGGCACGTCTCAATCCGATGCCTGAGCGCAAAGTTATTGCCGTAACACTGTGCCGCTGTCCAAAACTCCTCCCAAGAAAATGGGCCAAAGAAAAGCTCGGGAAACTCCAAGATAAACTCGAAATGAGGGGAAGCTCAAATCTCGAAGATCGTAGCTCTACCTGTCGTGAAGCCAACGGCGTAAGAATCGACGAAAACGGAGGTCGGAGTAAGCCGGGGGAGTCCACGCACCCAAACCGTGACGAAGGAGATCACAAATGAACGAGCGTCGCGCCGCGCCGTAAAAATTAAAACCTCAGGATGCGTGCTGCAGAAAAATCTGGGAATCCACAAATGGAACCAGCTCTGGGAGAGAAGAAATTCTCGTGAAGGTCGCACTGTGAGAAGATGAGCAGAAAAAGAGCTCTCTGCAGATGTTCTCGGCCTATATATAGGCTGGAAGAAACAATTCAGATAATTCCCCCTAAGTCCCTGGATTCGGGCGCCCACACGGGTGTCGGGCGCCCGAATCCGCTGCGAGGCATCAAACACGCAGCGCCCAAAATCCCCTGGGATCACCACGTCAGCCCGAACAGGCAACAGCCGATCGCTCCACTTGGGAAGCTCCGCGTGGCTTCTTCCGGTCAACGCGGGTGGGTGGCGCCCGCGAATCAGCGGGCGCCACGTGGCCCGCACTAACGCCCCCCGACCAACCCTGGCGCGCCGCCTGGCACGCCGCCTGCGCCCCCTGCCAGGCACGCGCCCTGAGGCGCCCCCGTGCGCCACCGTGGACCCGGCCCTCGTAAGCCCACCAACAGGAAGCCGCCACGTGCCCCGCCCGGTCCACCATACACCCCGCGCCACGCATGAACCGCGCCCACAGGACCAACTAACCCGCAGCTGCCACGTGTCCCCGGTCATCCAATTGGGATCCGCCACGTGGCACACCCTCTCCGCTGCACCGCGCCCGCCCGCGCTTGCCCGCGGCCGCGTCCCGCCGCTGCGCCGCCATGCTCCGCCTCCCGCCGGTCGCCGCCGGCCGCCGGAGTTACTATTCCGGCGTGAACAGTAACCAGTGGCGCAAAAATCAAGTAAGTAGCCCAATTTCACCGTTTTGGCGCGCTGAATCCAAATCCGGTGTCCGATTTGCCAAATTCTAATTCCAAAATTTGCCGAATGCATCCAGACAAGTGTTTTTAATCCAAATTTTGCACCGAGTCCATTTTTTATATCCGTTCCGCGCGAAACCACTTCTAAACATCCGGCAGGGTCAATCGATTACCCAAGTGACCCATTCTAATCCCTGAGTTCAACACTTGTGTCCAATTGTGCACAAACACCTCCAATACACAGTACAGGCCCCCAGAAGCTGCCAAACACACTGCAGAAGCTCTGCTGATCCAACAGTAATCCTCTTGCGGAAATTCGGATCCTCACATCCTCCCCCACTAAAAGAAAGTTTCGTCCTCGAAACTAAAGTCATTCCTCAATCCGGAACCTCAACCAAGTAGAGGGGGGTAAATATCCAATCATCCACCACTCAAGCTCCCAAGGCTGTCTAATACCTCCTCCATAGACGCGATGCAATCCTCGGGTCTCTAACTAGAACAAAATAGAGGCGGGCACTCCAGAAAACCGCACCACCTCAACCAAGTACAGCTGGGCTAACCGCTCGAGCTACCAAGTAGTCTGCATCGGTACAAGCATCCGCTCCTCCCCAGGGCCCCGATAACCCAACCACAAGTCCATCGGCACAAAAGCTCGATCCAAGTACCTCTATAATCCCAAGGTATCCAATATAAGTCCCCCAACTGATCACGTAGACTCTGATCTCTACTCTTTAAACCGTCGGGATGTAGAAGCAATTCCCCAACTCTCCGGCATCAACACACAGCCATATGCAGTCGAGAAAACCAGATTACAAATTCACCTCCAGGAAGACCCAGGACCCTTACAGCTGGTAAATCAAATCCTCCATGCTCGACAAGGGTGCTAGCTCCAGATGGTCACTTCACCTAATTCCCGGGGATCCACACAAAGCCGAAGTGAACCAACCTTCCACATCTCCAATAGCACCGGCGCCCCCAAAGGCGACACACTTGGTTTGACAAAATTCCCAAAACATCGAATCCTGGAGTTGTGTCCTCAACTCCGAAACTAGTGACATGCTAGACAACTCCGATAGGAGAACAGCCGGGAACTCGCAACCAAAGGGGGCATCCCCGAGTCACGGCACCGCCGTAGGTCCCTCAACCACATCAGCCAAAAAGGCTACTCATCCACTGCGAAACATCCGCCTCGCTCACGAAGTCAAAACCATAGAGGCGAAGATAACCCTCAAGCAACACAGGTACACCAACACCTCCGGGCCTGGCTCCCCAAGAAAACCGTCCTCGCGGTATAATCAACCGCCGCGAAAGAAAAACCGAACCAGCCAGCCCAACGGGTACCACAACAACATCCCGCAGCTGAGCCAAGACCATCAGGTCTACCGGCAAAATCCAGGACTCAAGCTGTACCGGGCAGGACCAACAACTCTCCTCCACGTGCTAAGCGCGATCGGGAAAATAAGCCTCCCGTGCACGTGGTGACCATCCTACCCCAAACCCAAGCAATGAAGCAAAAGCACTACCCCCAAGAAGGGAATACTCCCGTATCAAAAAGATACGAACCCAAAAGCCCGGAGCAACTCAAACCTACCACCACACCGACCGCTGTAACCTATGTGCTCTGACAGTCTCAAAAAAATCCACTATCCTGGAAAAAGAAATCGGGAATGCCTCCTCCGACTGATATGTCCTCCATCACCCGGCGCCAAGCGCCTCAATCAGAACTCGCCTCAGGCGGCAGATCCCACAGCTTACCCCCTGTCAACTATCCACCCTGCCTCGGCGCCCCAGCACTAAACGTCGGGACGGAGGGGGCTACTCGCTACTCCGACAACTGTGCCACTGCGCTGATCCGACAACTGTGTCACTGCTCCGACAACTGTGCCACTGCGCTGATCCGACAACTGTGTCACTGCTCCGACAACTGTGCCACTGCGCTGCTCCGACAACTGTGTTAACGCGTTGCTCCGACAACTGTGTCACTGCTCCGACAACTGTGTCAATGCGCTGCTCCCACAACTATGTCACTGTGCTGCTCCGACAACTGTGTCACTGCTCCGACAACTGTGTCACTGCTTCGACAACTGTGTCACTGCGCTGCTCCGACAACTGTGTCACTCCGCCGCTGATCTGCCTCCAACACACCTACCCTTTGGGTCCGGATCTCTCAGACTCCAATCTGGGTATCCGGCCCGAAACAACCAGCTCAGACCCAACTGCCGCACCAAGGTGCACCCGGGTCAGGGCCCAACGTCGGGGAGACACCGCTCACCACGACAAAACCGCAAATCAGCACACCCCAAACACACGACCCAATCTAGCGAAAGTCAAAGACATCCCCCTATTTTTGTAACTTTATGTTGTCTGCAGCCAACATAACTGTCCCACAAAAATAGGATATGTCGATCCCTGTTCACTCACAGGAATAGTCAAAAAAATAAATCACCGACTTTCGCAAAATGTCGCGTCTCTCACGCACTAACATCCTAGGGTCCGCCTAAAAGCCTAGGGTTTCCTAAGTCCCAACCGACCTATCCCTAAGCTCAAATACCAACTAATCTGTCACGCCCCAGGTGTAAACCAGAACCCGGGCCCATCTACAGATACGCCGCGCACACGGTATTTTCCGCGTACACGAAGCGCAAATAACCTGCTCAGATATAAGAGATAATAATAAAAGACCAATAAAAACAGAGCTGAACTAAAACTAATACATCTCAGACTGAAGCTGGAAATAAAATATAATACATCTGTAAAAATGATACATCTGTCTCTCCCAGCTCACTAAAATAAATACAACCTGCTGGCAAAAGCCAGTCCCAAAGTAAAAGTACAAACGTCTGAGGAAACATGGGTACACCAACAGTCCAGCTAACTCGCTCATCCTACCTCGAGATCTATCTACTCAGCCGCCTCTCTCCTCGACCCGCCACTGAAAGCCCAGCAGCACCCGCAGAAGACACTGCAAAACAAGGGAGAAGAAAAAAGGAAAGAAGAATGGTGGTGAGAACTACTAGTAAACCAGTAGCCTCCCCTAGTGGGTAAAACCTCAAACTCTGACACACCCACTAGGTCTACCAGAGGCAAAAAGGAAAGAAGTGTGGTAAGCAATAATGACAGCTGAAGAAAGGAAACTACTACTACTATGCCTCTAAAATACAGTCCTATACTGGAATAACCGTATGCAACAGTAACCAACCGTCCCAGATGGACCCAATCTGTACCGCCCTCATCATCGGGCAAGTAAGCCGCGCCGATGTGATAGCAAAACTCCTGCTGCAGCCCTCATCATCGGGCAAATAAGCCGCGCCGATGTGATAGCAAAACTGTCAATAACTGTCTGACCCCGGCCTCCGGAGGGGAACTCGAGGGGAGCGACCCACACGAGGAAAGCATCACCGGGCAATAACCGCGCCGGTGTGATAAGTATCAAAAGCAGGACTGGATCACAACTATAAAGCCCCAGTGGAACACACCCCTCCACTAAAAGAATACTGATCCCCAATCTGATGCACAAATGAACATCCGCTCAATCGCCCAAAATCCGCGATCGCCGCAATACCTCACAATCCACAACCAGGTCTCACAACCGACCTCCGGTCAACCACCCAATATCCGCGGTCGCCGGAATAACCCACAATCACAATCATGTCCCACATCCGACATCCGGTCAACCGCCTACTGTCCGCGGTAGCCGTTATAATCCCCCAATCCAAAATCGGGTAAAATGATATGTATCCGGTCAACCGCCTACTATCCGCGGTAGCCATAATAATCCCCCCAATCCAAAATCGGGTAAAATAATATGTATCCGGTCAACCGCCTACTATCCGCGGTAGCCGCAACTCTACCGACCACATCAAGTCCAACCCCTGACCTCCGGTCAACCGACCAAAATCCGTGGTTGCCACAAAGCCCTCTAGTCCATAATCATGCCCTATCACCGATGTCCTATAACCGACATCCGGTCAACCGGCCAATATCCGCGGTCGCCGCCAAAACCCATAATCCACAATCCAGGCCCCGGCTACACTAACCCAAACCCCTGCTCAAACCCGAGCAACATGAACCACCTGACTAACGAAATGGAGAAAAGAAGCAAACATGATTTCTCCTATGTCAAGTTCCAACATGATAGTGTAGCGATAAGAAATGGCCTATCTAGATGTCCATACAAGCATGCAAGTGTTCTCAAGGAAGATAAATTAAGCCACTGGTTATTATCCCAATCCACCTATGCATGTCATAAAAATCCAGAAGTAGTACCACTAACAGGATAAATCATATAGTCCCAATTAAATATTCAATTCCACATGCAAGGTTAAACGCTATCATAGCAACCCTATCCCCACACAGGCATGCACAATTCCAACCCCGATCATGATTAATCAAAATGTCCAATATAGGGATCACTCTAATATTCCTAGTGGGTAAGTCAGAAAATAGGGATATAGCAACCACCCACATCGATCGCTAAATCCAAGTCCAAATAGTGCTCTTGCCCAAACAGATAAACCGCCGCGATCACTGTACAAAATATCCCCAACATACACACAAATAAACACACAAGTACCCAAATACATGCTGTCCCAGAATTCAGTCCCAAAGATGCTCTGTTTTTACCTACGAGATGGAGACAAAAAATTCCCAAAAAATCGCTGCTAAGATCCTCGCGTCGAGCCGATCGAAACGAGTACTCGCACGCCCAAATCCGATACCTGTAGGCCGAGTTACAAAATCAACAAGATAACCATCCCGAAATTCCCAAGAACAAAATCTGTACAACTCCGCCCAGAAGAAGTGGGATTTTCACCTTCGATCCTACCTCCAAAAATTCCGAAAAAATTCGAGGACATTCCTTGCGATGTGTAGATGCAAAATGACTATTGGCACGTCTCAATCCGATGCCTGAACGCAAAGTTATAGCCGAAATACTGTGGCGCTGTCCAAAACTACGCCCAAGAAAATGGGTCAAAATAAAGCTCGGGAAACTCCAAGATAAACTCGAAATGAGGGGAAGCTCAAATCATGAAGATCGTAGCCATACCTGTCCTGAAGCCAACGGCGCAAGAATCGACGAAAACGGTGGTCGGAGTAAGCCCGGGGAGTCCTCGCACCCAAACCGCGACGAAGGAGATCACAAATGAACGAGCGTCGCGCCGCGCCGTAAAAATGAAAACCTCAGGATGCGTGCCGCAGAAAAATCCGGGAATCCACAGATGGAACCAGCTCTGGGAGAGAAGAAATTCTCGTGAAGGTCGCACTGTGAGGAGATGAGCAGGAAAAGAGCTCTCTGCTGATGTTCTCGTACTATATATAGGCTGGAAGAAACAATTCAGATAATTCCCCCTAAGTCCCTGGATTCGGGCGCCCACACGGGATTCGGGCGCCCGAATCCGCTGCGAGGCATCAAACACGCAGCGCCCGAAATCCCCTGCGATCGCCACGTCAGCCCGAACAGGCTATTCCGATCGCTCCACTCGGGAAGCGCCACGTGGCTTCTCCTGGTCAACGCAGGTGGGTGGCGCCCGCGAATCAGCGGGCGCCACGTGGCCCGCACTAACGCCCCCCGACCAACCCTGGCACGCCGCCTGGCACGCCGCCTGCGACCCCTGCCAGGCACGCGCCCCGAGGTGCCCCCGTGCGCCACCGTGGACCCGGCCCTCGTGAGCCCACCAACAGGAAGCAGCCACGTGCCCCGCCCGGTCCGCCGTACACCCCGCGCCACGCATGAACCGCGCCCACAGGACCAACTAACCCGCAGCTGCCACGTGTGCCCGGTCATCCAATTGGGATCCGCCACATGGCACACCCTCTCCGCTGCACCGCGCCAGCCCGCGCGCCCTGCCCGCGCGCCTGCCGGGGCTTGCCCGCGGCTGCGTCCTGCCGCTGCGCCGCCGTGCTCCGCCTCCCGCCGGTCGCCGCCGGCCGCCGGAGTTACTGTTCCGGCGTGAACAGTAACCAGTGGCGCAAAAATTAAGTAAGTAGCTGAATTTCATCGTTTTCGCGCGCTGAATCCAAATCCGGTGTCCGATTTGCCAAATTCTAATTCCAAAATTTACCGAATTCAACCAGACAAGTGTTTTTAACCCAAATTTTGTACCGAGTCCATTTTTGATATCTGTTTCGCGCGAAACCACTTCTAAACATCCGACAGGGTCAATCGATTACCCAAGTGATCCATTCTAATCCCTGAGTCCAACACTTGTGTCCCATTGTGCACAAACACCTCCAATACACAGTACAGGCCCCCAGAAGCTGCCAAACACACTGCAGAAGCTCTGCTGATCCAACAGTAATCCTCTTGCGGAAATTCGGATCCTCACAATATAACACTGCGCCAATGATGGCTACAGATGTGCCCTTTTCAATATAGGTGTGCCCTTCTCAAAAGTGCTCAAAACCCCTTAGCACACTATTACTGTCACGCCCCGGGTGTAAACCAGAACTCGGGCCCGTCTACAGATCCGCCGTGCACACGGTATTTCCCATGTACACGAAGCGCCAAACCTGCTCAGATATAAGAGATAATAATAAAAGAGCAATAAAACAGAGCTGAACTAAAACTAATACATCTCAGACTGAAGCTGGAAATAAAATACAATACATCTGTATAAATGATACATCTGTCTCTCCCAGCTCACCAAAATAAATACAACCTGCTGGCAAAAGCCAGTCCCAAATGTAAAAGTACAACCGTCTGAGGAAACCTGGGTACACCAACAGTCCAGCTAACACGCTCATCGTGCCTCGAGATCTATCTACTCAGCCGTCCTCTCTCCTCGACCCGCCGCTGAAAGCCCAGCAGCACCCGCAGAAGACACTGCAAAACAAGGAAGAAGAAAAAGAGGAAAGAAGAATGGGGGTGAGAACTACTAGTAAACCAGTAGCCTCCCCTAGTGGGTAAAACCTCAAACTCTGACACACCCACTAGGCCTACCAGAGGCAAAAAGGAAATAAGAGTGGTAAGAAATGAAACCGCCGCCAAAAGGGAAATCTACCACTACTATGCCTCTAAAATACAGTCCTAGACTGGAATAACCGAATGCAATAATAACCAACCGTCCCAGATGAAGCCAATCTGTACCGCCCTCATCATCGGGCAAATAAGCCGCGCCGATGTGATAGCAAAATTCCTGCTGCCGCCCTCATCATCGGGCCAATAAGCCGCGCCGATGTGATAGCAAATCTGTCCATAACTGTCCAGCCCCGGCCTCCGGAGGGGAACTCGAGGGGAGCGACCCACACGAGGAAAGCATCACCGGGCAATAACCGCGCCGGTGTGATAAAAGCCTCACCGGGCAATAACCGCGCCGGTGTGATAAAAGCAGGATTGGATCACAACTATAAAGCCCCAGTGGAGCACAACCCTCCACTAAAAGAAAACTGATTCCCAATCAGATGCAAAAGTAACCATCCGGTCAATCGCCCAATATCCGCGATTGCCGCAATACCCCACAATCAACAACCAAGTCTCACAACCGACCTCCAGTCAACCGCCCAATATCCGCGGTCGCCGGAATAACCCACAATCACAATCATGTCCCGCATCCGACATCTGGTCAACCGCCTACTATCCGCGGTTGCCACAAAACCCTCTAGTCCATAATCATGCCCTATCACCGATGTCCTATAACCGACATCCGGTCAACCGCCCAATATCCGCGGTCGCCGCCAAAACCCATGATCCATAATCCAGGCCCCGGCTACACTATCCCAAACCCCTGCTCAAACCAGAGCAAACCCACCTGACTAACGAAAAAGAGAAAGAAGCAAACAAGGTTTCTCCTAAGTCAAGTTCCAGCATGAAAGTGTAGCAATAAAAGATGGCCTATCTAGATGTCCAAACAAGCATGCAAGTGTTCTCAAGGAAATAAAGGAAAAGGCGACCAATAGTGGTTCCACATGTGTAACAATTAATAACTCCGCAAAGATATAACCATCATGCTAAAACATTATCCAACCACACATGTCTATAATCCATGATAAAGCATCACTATCCACCTATGCATGTCATAAAGTCCTCAAATAGTACCAACCACTAACAAGATAATCATAAAGCCCATGATAAATAATCCAATCCACATGCAAGGTTAAGCGCTAACATTCCATCCATACCAACATGTATAAGTCCCAACCACTATCAAATATCCACAATAGTAATTTCCATAGGAAAGGCTCACAATTTTATATCACTTAAGCATGCATGTCCAAATAAAGGGATCACTCTAATATTCCTAGTGAGCATGTCAAAATAGAGGTAAACAACAACCACCCACCTCGATCGCTAATTCCAAGTCCAAAAAGTGCTCTCGCCCAAACCGATAAGCCGCCGCGATCACTGTACAAAATTCCCAAAAGAACATACATAATTAACATACAATGCTCACACAAATCTGCCCCAAACACAACAGTCCACAGTTTCCCTGTTTTTACCTGCGAGAAATGCCCGGAAAATTCCAAGAAAAATAATGTCACGATCCTCGCGACGAACCCGTCGAAACGACTACCTGCACGCTCAAATCCGAGTTTCCTACACTGAGAAACAAATCCGACAAAGGAACCACCCCGAAATAAACTGCTCTCAAAAACTGAACCACAAGGTTCTGTAAACAGGGATATTCACCTTCGGGACAAAATTCAAAAAATTCCAAGAAAATTTGGGGATATTCCTCGTGATGTGTAGATGCAAAATGCCTTTTGAATCGCCCCAATCCGATGCCTGTGCGCGAAGATATCACCAAAATACCGCACCACTGTCCCAAAACTCCGCCCCAGAAAATGAGGTCACAAGATGATCCGAAAAACCCATGAAAAGCTCGGAATGGGAAAAACCAGTAAACATGGGGAACGTAGCCCTACCTGTCGTGAAGCCAACAGCGCAAGAATCACAGAAAAAGGTGTTCGGGGTAAGCCGGGGGAGTCCTCGCACCAAAACGGGACGAAGAAGACCACAAACGAACGAGCGTCGGGCCGCGCCGTAAAAATGCAAATCTTGGGATGCGTGCCATCGAAAAATCCTGGAATCTGTAGATGGATCCGGCTCTGGGAGATGAAGAAATCTCGTGAAGGTGGCACTGTGAAAGGAGGAACAGGGAAAGAGTTCTTCACTGCAGAACTCGGCCTATTTATAGGCCAGGAAAAACAATTGGAGAAATGACCAATGGGTCCCAACTTTCGGGCGCTCCCGATTTTCGGGCTGCTACAGTGTTGGGCCCGGCCCAACACTGTGCGCGCCCGAAACGTCCCTGGGCCTCCACGTCGCCCGCGTACAGGCAACAGCCAATCCCGCCGCACGCGTCGCGCCGCGTGGCCACCCTGGTCAACGCGGGTGGGTGGCGCCCGCGAATCACAGGGCGCCACCTGGCCCGCACTAACCCCTCCGACCAACCCTGGCGCGCCGCCTGGCACCCCCCTGCCGCGCACTGTTCCGAGGCACCCCGCGCTCCGTGGTCCCAGCCTGCATGAGCCCGCCAACCAAAATCCGTCACGTGTCCCGCCGGTCCACCGTGCGCCCCGCGCTCTCCGTAGACCGCGCCCCGCGGACCGGCCCACTCCCGAGCCGCCACGCGTCCAGCCCCCGGTGCACGCCCGCCGTGTGGACCGGGCGGCCCGCGCCTCTGCCCGCCGCGCTGCCCGCGGCTGCTCCGCCGCTGCCCGCCGCCGCCGGAAACACTGTTCCGGCATGAACAGTGACCGGTGCTCAAAAATAACAAGTGGGTAGTCCATTTTGACCGTTTTCGCGCGCTGAATCCGAATTTGATGTCCATTTTGCCAAATTCCAACTCCAAAATTTACCGAAGGCATCCGGAAAGGTAATCCTTGGTCCAAACTTCGCGCTGAGTCCATTTTTAATATCTGCTTCGCGCGAAACCACTTCTAACGATCCGACGGAGTCCATTGATCACCCACGTGATCCAGTAAGCCCGAAGTCCTCCACAACTGTCCCATTGGTGCACAAACACCTCCAACACACAGTACAAGCTCCCCAGATGTCACCAATGACTGTACCACAGCTCTGCAGAGATCCAGGTCATCACAATTACCCACTTACCCACTTTTCAAAACAGCATCCAATGCTATCTTCTATATATTTGACTGTACGGAACAGCTTTAGGAGGGTCAGACCTACAAGTGTTGCCTTCTGTATATATGACTGCACGGAACCACGTCTATAGCTGTTCCGTTCTGTATATATGACTATATGAGAACCCTCTATAGCTGTCACCTGTATTTGGAATGGAGAGCAATATAACACTGCGCCAATGATGGCTACAGGTGTGCCTTTTGAATATATGACTGTACGAAACCGAGCTATAGCTGTTCCCTAAACCAAAATGGCAGCGCCAACTTTAGACTTGCTTTACATCTGTAATAGAATTTGGACAACTAAACCAATGATGCTATATATGGACCGTCAAAAGTGTTCAAAGCCCCACTCTTGTAAACTAAACCAATGAAGATATATATGTTCAAAGCCCTCTTTCTTTAAATCAAATCAAAGAAATATTCTATGATGATCAAATTAAAGCAATATATGTTCAAAGCCCTCTTTCTTTAAATCAAATCAAAGCAATATTGTATGGAAAAGATATATTCTATGGTCTATTAATGATGATATTTATGTTCAAAGCCCTATTTATTTAAATCAAATCAAAGCAATATTCTATGAAAAAGATATATTCTATGGTCTATCTTTTGGGCAAAGTATTGTGGCCAATTATTATATTTGATTCAAACACCCCCTGAGCACACTAGAACCCAGAGGATTTTCCACTTACTCCCTTTTCAAAACAGCATCCAATGCTATTTTGTATATATCACTGTATCCAATGCTAATCCTCCCCAGGAATTATGGGCTATAAGTGTTTCCGCTTTGTCCACCAATATCCTCAAGCACACTCTTGATCTCAATCTCACCCTACACCCGTCTCGCTCTCTATCTCACTCTATCTTCATCCCCCTCTCAATTTCACTCTCGTATACAAATATAGTTGTCATGGGCTCTAGCTCTAGCTCTACCTCTAATTCCTCCCGTCCTCACAACAACTACTGCATCATTCCTTGGACGCCTGCGCATGAAGAGAATGATGCCCAATTGGATCGGGCGGCGCAAATAGTTGTCGATGCATACGCAAACGATAACGAACGTTCGCGGGATGCCGTAGCTGCGTTGCTGGCAAGTCGGATAGGAGGACAGCCTGACGATTACCATTTTGCAAGAGGTCCAGTCGGAAATTATATAGTAATTTTCCCTACAATGAGACGGTATTCGTCGTTCTCCAATTCGAAACGACACATTCGCGATGAAGGTATCTCCATGGGATGCCAATCGTGGGACAAGAACGCCAACATTACAATACTATGTATGGATTCGCCTACATAATTACCCAATTTATTGCCATTAGTATGAAGAGCCAGAAACAATCGTTTCAAGTTATGGCCGCTACATAAGTGCGGATGACCCTAGCCGACATGCCGAAAATTTCATAGACTATCGTGTTCTGATCAAATGCATTGATCCTCACATCATTCCGGAGCAAATAGCACTATATGTAGACAATAGAAAATTGATCATAAGAGTTGTGATTGAGTCTTGGGAGCCTTGCGATCCAACAGATAGCCCATGGCTGTAGAATGTAAATTATCTCATGGATGTAAATGATTATTCTTCACTCTTAATATAATATTAATATTCGATATTTTGTATGCAGGGATGATTATATAAGAATGTGCATTTCTATATGACTTGCAAATAACATTAATGTTTATATGGGGAAATACACATTACAAATCCAACATTGCAGGTTGATTGAAATAGAGGATGGCGGCAAGGATTAGAACACCCATATAACATATGTTGTAGCAGTATGCAAATTTGTAAATAAAAGAGGAATGAAATATGGAGCAATCTCGAGTTAACTAATTACAGATTGTAAACAATATTAGAATATAGATGCGCCAGATAACACGACAAATATATGTTAACCCTATAGGATAGGAACGAAATATGAACAGTCATACTTGATGTTTGGAAAAATATATGTTATTACAATTAATCATGATCATACAAAACCAATATATAGATCTACAACTGTACAAAACTCTTTAAATCTGTACAAAACAAATATATGACAGGTTGATGGACAAAACCTGGTAACTCTTTAAATCTATACTTGTTCTTACTCAAAAGTGTTCCCTTCTAAATATTCAATTTTTGGACAGTGAACATATGAGTGTCCAAAACCCATATATAGATGTTCCCTTGTAAATTGTGCCTAAAAGTGTGCCCGTTTAGGGCATGACTGTACAGAACCCATCTATAGCTGTTCCCTAAACCAATTGGCAGCGCCTACTTGAATTTGGATTGTACAAATTAAAAATGTTGACAGGTTGATAGACAAAACATGGTACCTCTTTAAATCTGTACAAAACCAATATATAGATAGATGTTCGCTTCTACATTGTGCCTAAAAGTGTGCCCTTTTGGCGTATGACTGTACAGAACCCATCTATACCTGTTCTTACTCAAAAGTGTTCCCTTCTAAATGTTCAATTTTTGGATAGTGAACATATGAGTGTCCAAATGCCATATATCGATGTTCCCTTCTAAATGGTGCCTAAAAGTGTGCCCGGTTAGCATATGACTGTACAGAACCCATCTATAGCTGTTCCCTAAACCAATTGGTAGCACCTACTTGAATTTGGACTGTACAGATTAAAAGAGTTGACAGGTTGATGGACAAAACTTGGTACCTCTTCAAATCTGTACAAAACCAATATATAAATGTTCGCTTCTAGATGGTGCCAAAAAGTGTGCCCTTTTGGCGTATGACCGTACAGAACCCATCTATACCTATTCTTACGCAAAAGTGTTCCCTTCTAAATGTTCAATTTTTGGACAGTGAACATATGACTGTCCAAAATGCATATATAGATGTTCCTTTCTAAATGGTGCCTAAAAGTGTGCCCGTTTAGCGTATGACTGTACAGAACCCATCTATAACTGTTCCCTAAACCAATTGGCAGCACCTACTTGAATTTGGACTGTACAGATTAAAAGAGTTGATAGGTTGATGGACAAAACCTGGTACCTTTTTAAATCTATACAAAACCAATATATAGATGTTCGCTTCTAGATGGTGCCTAAAAGTGTGCCCTTTTGGCGTATGACTGTACAGAACCCATCTATACGTGTTCTTACTCAAAAGTGCATCCTTCTAAATGTTCAATTTTTGGACAGTGAACATAAGAGTGACCAAAACGCATATATAGAAGTTCCCTTCTAAATGGTGCCTAAAATTGTGCCTGTTTAGCGTATGACTGTACAGAACCCATCTATAGCTGTTCCCTAAACAAATTGGCAGCACCTACTTGAATTTGGACTATACAGATTAAAATAGTTGACAGGTTGATGGACAAAACCTGGTACCTCTTTAAATCTGCACAAAACCAATATATAGATGTTCGCTTCTAGATGGCGCCTAAAAGTGTGCCCTTTTGGCGTATGACTGTAGAGAACCCATCTATAGTTGTTCCGTAAACCAATTGGCAGCGCCTACTTGAATTTGGACTGTACATATTAAAAATGTTGACAGGTAGATGGACAAAACCTGGTACATCTTTAAATCTGTACAAAACCAATATATAGATAGATGTTCGCTTCTACATGGTGCCTAAAAGTGTGCCCTTTTGGCGTATGACTATACAGAACCCATCTATACCTGTTCTTACTCAAAAGTGTTCCCTTCTAAATGTTCAATTTTTGGACAGTGAACATATGAGTGTCCAAAACCCATATATAGATGTTCCCTTCTAAATGGTGCCTAAAAGTGTGCCCGTTTAGCGTATGACTGTACAGAACCCATCTATAGCTGTTCCCTATGTTAAGGAATTTGTTTTGGCGTATTTCGTGAAAGTGTTAATTCTTGAAGATTGAAGATAAAGAAGTTTGGACCATATACCTCAATCTCAAGAAAGAAGAATTCAAAAGGATCAGGTACGTTTAACTAATTATTTTTTGATGATCCGAATACTTCTTATAGTGTAGAAACACTTGGATGATTTTTTAATTGAATAAAAATAAAAAACTGGACATATTACATGTTTTGGATCCGGATCGGGCACTACAGTCCGGACCCTGAACATAGGGTAGTTTGTGCGCAATTCCAGTCCGGACCGTGGTATTTCAGTCCGGACCCCGAACGTGAATTCTGTAAGAATTGCATGAACAGTCTGGACCGTGGTATTTCAGTCCGGACCCCGAACGTGAATTCTGTAGGAATTGCATGAACAGTCCGGACCGTGGAATCTCAGTCCGGACCCCGAACGTATGTTTTTCTGGAAATTGTCTGTTTAGCCACGACAGTCCGGACCGTCAATTCCAGTCCGGACCGTCGTCCCTGAAAAATTCCAGATTAGGTCAGTTTTTGATTCTTATCTTCTTCCAACGGTTTCTAACCTATAAATAAACCCTACGATTCATTTTTTAGGGTAATCCGGTATAATCATATATAATCCAAAATACGGTCAAAAGAGAAAAATCCACATATAGAGAAGAAAGGAAATAACGAGATTAAATCTATGTTTCTTCATCTATATTGATTAATTTGATTCTAGGTTTTCATACTCAGATTTTGAGTAGAATCAAATTAAAGAATACTTAGATGGTATTTCCGATCTATCCTTGATCTAAGTATTCGGCGGATCATCACCACCCAAAAAACAACGATTTTCCCAAAATCGGCGCGTGGACTTGCGTGGCCTTGTGGATTCAAGGTGCTACCGCTCTCGTGGATTCGGAGTGAGGTACGTTCGTGGATTCGAGAGGTGCTACTGGTTGAAGACCGTGGATTCGGTTGGACGTCGTGGATTCGACGTTGGACGCGGTGGATTCGGCGTTGGACGCTAATCGTGGATTCGAGGAGCGTTGCGGAGCGAGCGGAGAAGATCTACTAGGAGCGTATGGAAAAAGGTCGAGTCGTTTGTGAGTACGGTATGTAGGTTTTTATATAATCCACAAGGATCTAAATAGGTACTATCAAACAACTAGAGGGGGGGTGAATAGGTGTAATACTTATAAAACCAAATCTCAGTGCAAAATAAAAACCAATGCGGAAAATAAAAACAGCACACCGAGATATACGTGGAAACTCCAATCCAGGAGAAAAACCACGGGACCAACACGCAATAACAATCCACTAAGAATAGAAGAATAACAAGGTGATTACCGACTCCATGGACTCAACCCCTCCTTCAGCTTCTTCGGACCTTGCGCTGACCGGTTGGACGTCCACGCAATAACAATCCACTAAGAAAAGAAGAATAACAAGGTGATTACCGTCTCCACGGATTCAACCCCTCCTTCAACTTCTTCGGACCTTGTGCTCCACCGATTGCACGTCCACTGCACACGTTCGAATCCACGAACGCCACTCGAATCCACGAGCACACGTTTCGAATCCACGAAACGCCTTGTCACGCCCCGGGGGTTTGTTTTAGCGGAAACGGCATTTTTTTTTTTTTTTTTTTTTGAAAGGTCTCTTTCTTCCCCGGTGCGTGCCCAGACCCGCCGCACATACAGGATCTCTCTGCAAACGGACAGAGTCTCCCCTGTACGTGCACGGCGTGTGGTTGAATACATCTCCCAAGCAAACATAACCATTCAATCACAACATTCAATTACATACAACCAGTATTCTAAATATTTAAGCGCATGGCCACTTCAACTTGAAAGGATAAATCCACGGTTTTTAAAGAGTGCCCACCCGGCACTTAAGTTTTGAAAACGAGTTTCGAAATCAGCATAAACCCCAGGGTTTTGAAAACGGTGCCCACACGACACCCAAGTTTTGAAAGCTCATTTCGCAATCCATAAATCCACAAGGTTTTGAAAACAGTGCCCACACGACACTTAGACTTTGAAAACGGTTTTCGCAATCTTTTCTTTGTTTTTGTTTCGCTTTTCAAATGGCCAGTAGGAAATAAAGGGAAAGGTAGTGCATAAACAGATAATCAAATACCGACATCTACGTCGACCCCACAAGGGTATCGGGAACCTCACACATGCCCACAATATAAATGAAAAGCTGAAAAGAAAAGGAAAGTATAAAGTTCAGGGTCTCCAACGGTCCCGCTGTGTCCGCCCCGTCCTCACCGCCACCTACCTCTCCCCTCGCCTGGGCCCTGTCACGAAGTGGGAAGTCAGTGACTAATAAATGCCGTGCAGGGGGAATAATAAAAACAAACCGTGGCGACAACCGGAGCAACCACCCTTTTGGGGGGGGGGGGGAAAATGGTAACCTGTATATCTGCATCCTGTAATACTCTGCCGCGTCGGTCCACTACCGACGGCCCATACCGTACCTGCAGCACCGCGACCGCGCCGGACAACTAAACCGGCGGGTCGCTCCGCTCGCACCTCGGCGCCTCAACCCCACAGCTAATAAGGGGCCCCACTACGTCACCTCGTGGGTATACACGGGTCCTACGACCTCTTTTCCGGAAAAGTGCACCCCTCACGGTGGCCAAACCGCGGGTGCACGTGTTGCAGCCTCGAGCACAGTAACCACAATATATGAGCAATAGTAATGCAGTAATCGCAATGTATATGAAATAGTAAAGCAGTAACCATGATGCATGAATCAGAATAAGGTAGAGGCGTGTAAACTCATGTTGCCCTACTATTAGCATAGTCGAAGGAAAGACGGTAGCTGAAGCATCAAAACACGAGACCACGTAACTATCGATGTGTAGCAATAATCCGTAGCATCTAGAATAATGATTACTGAAGTGAACGGTAACATATAATATTTAAATTAAAACAATCAATGTGGTTCGATGCCAAATATCACACTCAACCCACCTGTCGCTAGTAGGCGTCAACGCTCCGCTCCCTCGCGTCCTGGTACTCCCGCTCGGCTCCTTCGCACACCTTGATGAGGACGACGAAGGTTTGGGAAGAGGGGATCGTCCGTTCTCGTAGGTCCGGTGTGGTGGTGGTGGGGATGCGGCGTTCTCCCCTCTCCTCGACCGTCTTCGCTCGGGTCGTGCGTGCCAAAGGGGTAGCAGACTGAGAAGGGGTTCCCCACCCTCACCTCTCAAACCCCCAATTAATTAGCTGTTTTGGTACGATCGAGCCCAACCCGCGTCCAACTCCAAATGCTAACCTAGCCCCAAATTAACCCGGATAGATAGAACGAAATAAATTAAATTAATTTATGTCGGATCCCGAAAATTTACAGAAAATTAGACTGAGCCGGTGCGAAAGAATTAACTAGCTTGAATCAAAAAATATCGTTAAATCCGGGTCTGGTTTACCTCAAAAGGGACGTGCCGGACACCCGAACCGCAGCAACCTCGAAAATTTATTCCGGGAGCTTCCGGGGTCGGAAATCCGATCCGATCGCGCCGCCGGCCTCCGCTTCGCGAGCTTTATTCTCAAAAAAAAAAATGCCCGCGAGCCCCCGACGGCCTGCCCAGAATGACAAAAGAAAATCAAACCCCCGGACCCCTTTGCCTAAAAGCGGTTCGAAAACCCGCGGCTATTACACCACTCATCTCTAACAACGAGTTTCGTCCTCGAAACTCAAACCCGGATAGGAGTGAAAAGGTCGGGGTAGCACTCCCTCATCTTGGATTCCAGTTCCCAAGTGGCTTCTCGCTCTTCATGGTTGCTCCAATGTACTTTCACGTAGGGGATAGCCCGATTTCGTAGTGATTTTGTTTCCCTTGCCAGGATCTTCACTGGGGTTTCTTCGAAGCTCAGGTCCTCCTTAAGTTCGAGTGCAGAGGTGTCCAGGACATGTGATGGGTCGGGGAGATATTTCCGAAGCATTGATACGTGGAACACATCGTGGACTCGGTCGAGGTTTGGTGGTAGGGCGAGGCGGTAAGCTACTGGGCCGATACGCTCTAGAATCTCAAATGGCCCCACAAACCGTGGGCTCAGCTTGCCCCTTAGCCCGAAACGCCTGATTCCTCTGGATGGCGAGACCCGCAAAAACACATGTTCCCCCACTTGAAACTCCAAGTCCCGGCGCCTCTGGTCTGCGTAACTCTTCTGTCGACTCTGGGCGGTCAGCAAGCGCTGTCTGATAAGGCGCACTTTCTCTTCAGTTTCTTCCACTAAGTCGGGTCCCAAAAGTTTCCGCTCTCCCAAGTCGTCCCAGCAGATCGGGGATCGGCAGCGCCTTCCATACAGTGCTTCGTAGGGCGCCATCTGAATGCTGGCCTGGTAGCTGTTGTTGTAGGCAAATTCCACGAGAGGTAGGTAGCGTGACCAACCGATTCCCCAATCAAGCACACAGGCGCGAAGCAGGTCTTCTAGGGTTTGTATCGTGCGCTCTGACTGTCCGTCCGTCTGAGGGTGGAAGGCGGTGCTGAAATGTAATCTGGTCCCCATGGCCTGCTGGAGACTTTGCCAAAACTTCGAGACAAAGCGCGTGTCTCTGTCCGAGGTGATCGATGCCGGTACCCCATGTAGTATCACGATCTCGCTGATGTAGACTTGAGCTAGCCGTTCGCGGGTCCAAGTGGTGTGAATTGGTAGGAAGTGTGCTGACTTGGTTAACCGGTCAACTACAACCCAGATCGCGTCGTGGCCCTGTTGTGAACGTGGGAATCCAGTGACAAAATCCATGGTGATCTGGTCCCATTTCCACTCTGGTACCGGTAAGGGCTGTAGCTTCCCTGCTGGTCGCTGGTGTTCGGCCTTTATCTGTTGACATACTAGGCAGTGGGCTACGTATCGCGTCACGTCTTCTTTTAACTTAGGCCACCAGAACGTCTGTTTGAGATCCCTGTACATCTTCGTGCCCCCCGGGTGTGCCGCATAAGGGGCTCGATGTGCCTCCGCTAAGATTTCATTCTTCAACTCTGGTGAATCCGGCACACAGACCCGCCCGCGGAAACATAGGGTGCCGTCGTCTTTCACCGCAAAGTCAATCTCTTGACCCTGGGGAATCTTGTCTCGTAAGCGCTGTAGGTGCAGATCGGTCTGCTGTCCCTCCTGGATCTTCTCGAATAGCATCGGCTTGACCACCAAGGCTAGGAGTTGCAGAACTGTGCCCGCAGGCACCACCTCCAACTGCATTCGCGCGAACTCCGCGATCAGGTGGTCCTGCTTTGTCAGCGCGCTCTCCGACGCCCCGTCCCGATGCCCTTTTCTGCTCAGTGCGTCTGCCACCACATTTGCCTTCCCGGGGTGATATTGGATCGTCAAGTCGTAATCCTTCAGCAACTCGAGCCACCGTCTCTGCCGCAAGTTTAACTCTTTTTGGGTAAAGATGTACTTAAGACTTTGATGATCTGAGAAAACGTTGCAGTGGACTCCGAAGAGGTAATGCCTCCACAGTTTCAAAACGAAGACCACGGCGGCCAATTCCAAGTCGTGTATCGGGTAGTTCCTTTCGTAGTCCTTCAGCTGCCTGGACGCGTAGGCGATCACCTTCCCCTGTTGCATCAGAACACCTCCAAGACCGATCCTTGACGCGTCGCAGTACACTTCATAATCCTCTCCGGGCGTCGGCAGCACCAGTATTGGTGCCTTAGTTAATCTCTTCTTGAGTTCCTCAAAACTCTCCTGGCACTTGGCCGTCCATATGAACTTCTCGCCTTTTCTGGTCAATCGGTTTAAAGGGGTAGCGATCTTTGCGAAACCCTCAACGAAACGCCGGTAGTATCCTGCCAGCCCTAGAAAACTTCGTACTTCTGTCACCGACGTCGGCGGCCGCCAGTCTACCACTGCTTCTACCTTTTTGGGGTCCACAGCGATCCCCTGTGCCGAGATCACATGCCCTAGGAAGCCAACTTCCCGCAGCCAGAATTCACACTTCTTGAGTTTAGCGAACAGCTTCTGCTCTCTGAGGGTTTGCAGGATCGTCCGTAGATGGTCCTCGTGCTCCTCGTCGGTAGTGGAGTAAATCAGGATGTCGTCGATGAAGACTACCACGAACCGATCCAAGAAGGGTCTGAAGATCCGGTTCATCATGTCCATGAAAACAGCGGGGGCGTTCGTAAGCCCGAAAGGCATCACCGTGAACTCGTAGTGGCCGTATCGAGCCCGGAAGGCGGTCTTGGGGATATCTTCATTTCGAACTCGGAGTTGATGATAGCCCGACTGTAGGTCAATTTTGGAGAAGACCGTCGCTCCCCGTAACTGATCGAAGAGGTCGTCGATTCTGGGTAGGGGGTACTTATTCTTCACCGTGACTTTGTTTATCCCTCTGTAGTCAATGCAGAGCCGCAGGCTTCCATCTTTCTTCCGTACAAAGAGTACCTGTGCGCCCCAGGGTGACACACTCGGTCGGATGAACCCTTTGTCCAAGAGATCTTCCAGTTGTGCCTTAAGCTCCTTCAGCTCCGCGAAGGCCATTCGGTAAGGGGCCTTCGTAATAGGCTGCGTGCCTGGCAGCAGCTCAATAGGGAACTCCACCTCCCTCTCCGGAGGCATCCCCGGCAACTCCGCGGGGAAAACGTCAGGATAGTCCCTCACCACTGGGATATCTGCAAGTGTCGTCGAGGGTCGAGTAGCCAAATCCACCGATGCTAGATAGGCCACGCACCCCCCCTCAACCAGTCTTCTGGCCCGTGCCGCTGAAATAACCGCCGGGAAGGAGATGCTCTTGCCCATTATGTACACATGTTCGGGGAAGCCCGGTTCTTGCAGCCGCAGTTGTCGCTTGTCGCAATCAATGAGTGCCTGGTACCTTGTGAGCCAGTCCATGCCCAACACCACGTCGTACTCCTTCAAAGGGATCACCGCCAAGTCCCAAGGGCAGACCAACCGTCCCAACATAATCGGGCAGGCGGCCACAAAACTGGTCGCCTCCAGAGTCCCTCCCGCCGTTTGCACCGTCAAGGAGGCTTGGAGGGGTGTCTCCTCGAGGTTATACATGAAAACGAAATCACGAGAAATGAACGAGTGCGTTGCTCCGGTATCGAAAAGAGTTCTAGCACGGGAATTCAAAACGGAAGTAGTACCTGCAAGAGCGTCCTCCGGTGGATCAGTCCTTTGGCGGGTCATTGAGAAAACCCTCCCGCCTGGTTGTGGTTGCCGGTCCTCCTCACGCCGTGGTGCGGGGGGTCTGGAAGCCGACGCCATAGGAGCTTTTCCCCGCCCTGAGTGCTGTGGCCTGGGCGTAGGTGCTCCCATGGGCGCCGATCCCCCGCCTAAGGGGCAGTTGCGGCGGAAGTGCCCCCGTTTGCCGCACCTGAAACAATGGTCGTCTCTTTGGGGGCACTCTCCCGTCAGGTGTCCTCCCCCGCATATGACACAAGGCCTATTCCACGGCCTCGGCCCTCCTGTTGGCGCGCCCCGGGGTCCTGTCGGCGGTCTCCATCTTTTGGGGGGTCGGCTCCCGCTGGAAGAACCCTCCCCCCAGCCTTGCTGGTGTCGCTTCTGATCCCTTAGCCGCGCCGCGTTCTCCCTTCTGGCACGGGTCACAGCGAAACCCCGCTCCACCGTGGTGGCCTTGTCGACCACTCCCTGAAAGGTATGCAGGCCAGCCGCGTTCACCACCTCGAAGATGTCGCTTCGCAGGCCATCGACGAAGAGTTGTGCCTTGTGAGCCTCGTCCCGTGCGACGAACGGGACGTAATTTACTAGTCGGACGAATTCCCGTTGATATTCCATGACCGTCCGGTCCCCTTGTTGAATGTGGTTTAGGTCATCCTCCAACTTTTTCTTGACGCTGCTGGTGAAGAAGGCCTCGAACAGCTCCTTCTTGAAAGTTGTCCAGGACGGAAGAGCGGTACCCTTAGCAGGATCGGGGCGTATCGTCTTCCACCACAAGCGGGCATTCCCTTCCAAGCAATGGACGGCTAGGGGAACCCGCTCGTGATCCTCCATAAGTAAGTCTTCAAAGAGTTTCTCCATTGACCCCACCAAGTTCTCCACGACCCACGGATCTGTCGTGTCCCCTTCGAACGTGGGCGGGTCGTGCTTCTTAAAGTCCTTCAAGTTGGCCCGCACTCGATCCCGTTCGGTCATCACAACCCCCCCTCCACTCGTGGCGGCGGCAGCCGCGATAGGGGTAGGCGTGACCACCGTTTCCTCCAGAATAACCCGGCTAGTTGTCCCTGGCGCCGGCCCCGTAGTCGCCGCTGGTGGTGGTGCTGTCGGCGGTGCCGCGGCCGGTGCTGTCGGCCCCGGCGGAGGGACCGGGGCGGCCGTCACAGGTGCGGCCTGCTGCTGCGTCATCTGGCGTACGTGATCGGTGAGGGTAGCCAATTGCCCCGCCATTTCCCGCAATTGTTGCCGCAGGAGTTGGTTCTCCGCGGCCGTCGACGTTGTCGCATCCGCCTCGGCGTCCCCCGCCGATGACCTTGTACGGGCCATATCTGTCACTCACAAGAAGGTCAAAATTAGACAGTAACTACAACCAGTGTACCCTTTTATGCGAGGAAAGATTCAAACTCCCGCCCCCCGTTCACTCACGTTCTAAAATCCTATGCCCCACCCATTTCATTTATTCGTAGGTATGTGAGGCATTCCCACGGATGTCGGCACTAGCTGTTGTGATTGAATGAAGGCTCTGATACCATCTTAATCTGTCACGCCCCGGGGGTTTGTTTTAGCGGAAACGGCATTTTTTTTTTTTTTTTTTTTTGAAAGGTCTCTTTCTTCCCCGGTGCGTGCCCAGACCCGCCGCACATACAGGATCTCTCTGCAAACGGACAGAGTCTCCCCTGTACGTGCACGGCGTGTGGTTGAATACATCTCCCAAGCAAACATAACCATTCAATCACAACATTCAATTACATACAACCAGTATTCTAAATATTTAAGCGCATGGCCACTTCAACTTGAAAGGATAAATCCACGGTTTTTAAAGAGTGCCCACCCGGCACTTAAGTTTTGAAAACGAGTTTCAAAATCAGCATAAACCCCAGGGTTTTGAAAACGGTGCCCACACGACACCCAAGTTTTGAAAGCTCATTTCGCAATCCATAAATCCACAAGGTTTTGAAAACAGTGCCCACACGACACTTAGACTTTGAAAACGGTTTTCGCAATCTTTTCTTTGTTTTTGTTTCGCTTTTCAAATGGCCAGTAGGAAATAAAGGGAAAGGTAGTGCATAAACAGATAATCAAATACCGACATCTACGTCGACCCCACAAGGGTATCGGGAACCTCACACATGCCCACAATATAAATGAAAAGCTGAAAAGAAAAGGAAAGTATAAAGTTCAGGGTCTCCAACGGTCCCGCTGTGTCCGCCCCGTCCTCACCGCCACCTACCTCTCCCCTCGCCTGGGCCCTGTCACGAAGTGGGAAGTCAGTGACTAATAAATGCCGTGCAGGGGGAATAATAAAAACAAACCGTGGCGACAACCGGAGCAACCACCCTTTTGGGGGGGGGGTAAAAATGGTAACCTGTATATCTGCATCCTGTAATACTCTGCCGCGTCGGTCCACTACCGACGGCCCATACCGTACCTGCAGCACCGCGACCGCGCCGGACAACTAAACCGGCGGGTCGCTCCGCTCGCACCTCGGCGCCTCAACCCCACAGCTAATAAGGGGCCCCACTACGTCACCTCGTGGGTATACACGGGTCCTACGACCTCTTTTCCGAAAAAGTGCACCCCTCACGGTGGCCAAACCGCGGGTGCACGTGTTGCAGCCTCGAGCACAGTAACCACAATATATGAGCAATAGTAATGCAGTAATCGCAATGTATATGAAATAGTAAAGCAGTAACCATGATGCATGAATCAGAATAAGGTAGAGGCGTGTAAACTCATGTTGCCCTACTATTAGCATAGTCGAAGGAAAGACGGTAGCTGAAGCATCAAAACACGAGACCACGTAACCTATCGATGTGTAGCAATAATCCGTAGCATCTAGAATAATGATTACTGAAGTGAACGGTAACATATAATATTTAAATTAAAACAATCAATGTGGTTCGATGCCAAATATCACACTCAACCCACCTGTCGCTAGTAGGCGTCAACGCTCCGCTCCCCTCGCGTCCTGGTACTCCCGCTCGGCTCCTTCGCACACCTTGATGAGGACGACGAAGGTTTGGGAAGAGGGGATCGTCCGTTCTCGTAGGTCCGGTGTGGTGGTGGTGGGGATGCGGCGTTCTCCCCTCTCCTCGACCGTCTTCGCTCGGGTCGTGCGTGCCAAAAGGGGTAGCAGACTGAGAAGGGGTTCCCCACCCTCACCTCTCAAACCCCCAATTAATTAGCTGTTTTGGTACGATCGAGCCCAACCCGCGTCCAACTCCAAATGCTAAACCTAGCCCCAAAATTACCCGGATAGATAGAACGAAATAAAATTAAATTAATTTATGTCGGACCCGAAAATTTACAGAAAATTAGACTGAGCCGGTGCGAAAGAATTAACTAGCTTGAATCAAAAAATATCGTTACATCCGGGTCTGGTTACCTCAAAAGGGACGTGCCGGACACCCGAACCGCAGCAACCTCGAAAATTTATTCCGGGAGCTTCCGGGGTCGGAAATCCGAATCCGATCGCGCCGCCGGCCTCCGCTTCGCGAGCTTTATTCTCAAAAAAAAAAAAATGCCCGCGAGCCCCCGACGGCCTGCCCAGAATGACAAAAGAAAATCAAACCCCCGGACCCCTTTGCCTAAAAGCGGTTCGAAAACCCGCGGCTATTACACGCCTTTAGCACACCGAATCCACGATGCCACGTCGAATCCACGACGCAAACTCAGCCGGTAAGAATATTGGCTTCGATGGTGATCCTTTGCTTAGATTATCAATGAAGATCCATGGGAAAAATCTCTAAGCAAAGATTAGATCAATTCGACAAAAGATATGTTCCTTGAAAGAACCGTCGAATTGACCTAAAAGATTCTACAAAGAAGAACGATAAAAAACCTAGCCTCTAGGGTTGCTCTCAAGTGTTTTATTAATCGATCGGCCGTGCTCCCCACGTTTTTTGAGAAACCCTAAGTGTCTATTTTATAGTTTAGAAACCTTTGGAAAGAGATAAGAATCAAAACTTACCTTATCTGAAATTTTCAGGACGGCGATCCGTCGGATTTACTGTGATCCGGATCGTCGTAACGAGTCAGGCTATTCCAGAAAAACCGGGTTCGGATCCGGTTGAAATGCCCGATCCGATCGTTCATGTATTCCAGCAAAAGCCCATGTTCGGATCCGGATGCGAAATGACCTTTGATCCGATGATTGCCAATGAACAAGCACCCTCGGGATCCGGATTGGAACTGTCTGATCCGGATCCTGAACATTCCCATGTCCAGTTTTTGATTTTATGCAATTAAAATTCATCCAAGTGTTTCTACACTATAAGAAAGTATTCGGATCACCAAAAATTATTTAGTTAACCATACCTGATCCTTTGAATACTTTCTTCGTGAGATTGATGTAACTGATCCACAAATTCTACTCAACTTCAATCTTCAAGACTCAAGACACTGAGTGTCAACTTGAGCTCTTGTTGAATCTTCTCTAAGTCTTTGATTACTGATTGACAATTTGATCCCTTTAAGACCCCTACTCAACACAACAAAATCAACTCACGAATATGCCAGATACAAAAGGCCGTAACAATCTCCCCCTTTGCACATTTCGGGACAAAATCCAAAAATACAGAAAACGCTCAAGACATTCATCTTAAACCAAAAAAATCGAAACTCCAATGTCATCACCAAAACATTGACTTTCTTTGCGTGAAAGATCCAATAAATAAAAATACATTGAACCAGTCAATCCTAGAACATACTCTATGACTTAGGACTTGGAGTCTTAAAGTGATGTAGATCCTGCAAAAATAAAAACTCCAAACAAAATCAAAAGTCAGTGCGTTAGAAATTAAATGTAAATCCTACATTTGATTCGTCCTTTTGGTTCTTTTGTTTTTCGGCTTCCTTTTTCTCATCTCCTTTCTTCTTCTCGGATGATCTCATCTCCGTCTCCCCCTATCTCGATGATCTCATCTCTGTCTCCCCCTATCTCGATGATCTCTTCTCCCCTATTTCTCTCTTCTCCCCTATTTCTCTTCTCCCCCTTTTTGTCACAATTGTCAAACAGTGAACATACTAGAACAAAAGGAAAATCACTAACCATTAGTCCATAGTGAAAGAGAGATAAAAGCTCAGTTCCGGTATATAACAAAAACAAGATTGCGTACCGGTATTCGAACCCAAAAATTAAATAATTCTTGAAACAATCCAGATTTTGAATATTTGAATTACCGATTTGTAGTCCATCAAGAAAACAATTTAAGGTGCTTGAGATAATATGAGATCACATAGATGTCATTCAATCCATTAATTTCACAAAAATTAAAAAGATTTACTCCGAAATCATGAAAACAAGATAAAACATTATAACCGTTTTTCACATTATATACGTCAAACACAAGTCATCAAAAATAATCTTGAGATCCAAAGTCTATCAGATGTAACGGATGTACAAAGATGACTTACAAAGATTTCCAAATGACATCAATTTTGATTTCTTACCCTTTCAAATTTGAGATAAGCACTAAAATACCTAAGGGTGGCTCTTTGAGCATCTTTCAACTATCCCACCTTATACCAACCAGGAGATTGTTCAGAATATAAGAACTTTGAATATGAATCTCCGAATGCTTCACTAAACAAAAATTTCATAAATTTTTTCAAGCATCCACACCGGTGTAGCTTTTCCAACATGTGGTGGTAGTTTTCACACTCCTTTCGGATGTAACTCTTTCCACATCTTTTACAATTCATTTATTTACCCTTGTAAGAATGCAATCTCTTACGTGAAAGAATTAAATCCCAAATTTTAGTCTATCGGTTGTCCTCACGTTTATCACAATGAATTCACACAACCGAGATAGAATAATCATCTAAAGATCACACATGATTTCTAAAATTTGATGAATATATTATCAAAAACTCCTATAATGAAGTATCTTCAAGAATTATGATTATGGAGTAAAGTTGATAATTCAAATAAAATTAAATTGGAGTGATTGAAAGTGAAAACCCTTTTTTTCAATGCACTTGTTCGTTAAATCCTTTTGTTTAAAAAAAAACAAAATAAAAACGAAGAGCATTGAAAAACATGTAATGCAGAGATTCAGAAAAATATGAAGGAAAACCATCAAAGCATTACATACAGTCATAAGCTATTTAGAACTTAAGACAAGGAAAGATATCACCTTTCCGAATCCAAAATCGTCGAATTTTGGGTTGTCTTGATTCATTGTGGTTGGGATTGATAGCTTTGACTGTTGATCCACCTTAGGTCTTTGCCTCGCAGTGATCCACTTGTATGATTGATGTTGTGGCTCGGACCTTTGGTGGTTGAGTGAACTCCATTGACTTGATGTGTCTTTTGATTCCGTTGAGTTCGCTCCGTAGATGAAGTTCCGAAGAATTCTTCTTTCTCTTTTTTCGGGCAATCTTCATCAATGTGTCCTTCAAGTCCACATTGGTGACAAGTTCTTCCTTTCAATTTAGTTGTGGAACTTGAAGCCTTCACAGTTTGGTTCTTTTAAATCCCAAACCAACCTTGCTTGTTTGACCTAATCCGGACATACAATCAAGTTTCTTGGAACCGTTTGAAACCTTTGTATGTCGATTTAAGTTGATGACTGCTTGGTCAAAGCTTGTTGGTGACATGAATATCCTCAAACTGCTTTTTCTAGAAAATCAATCTTGTTAATATGGGAATTAGCGTTCGTTTCCGATTGATTTATCTTTTCTTGGAGGATTTTATTATTATCCAATAAAAGTCCTTGTTCCTCCTCGAGATCATGAAGTTTTATCTTTAAAGCATGATTCTCGTCTTGATTCTCAAGTCGTGCTTCCTCAACTTCTTGATATGCTGGCCATCTTCTTAGATTCCGCAAGAAGTTGTTGATATGCCTCAACGAGTTCTTCTTCGTCCGACTCCCCCCTCACTTGATGACTCTCCCGCCGATGTTGATGTTCATGCAAAATCAAAGGAATAGAGTCAGTGATTAAAGATGATAACAAACATTAGAAGAGGGAATTTGAGAGGCATGTAAGGCAACGACTTTTTCCTCTTTACTTGAGGTCGATTCATTAGAAGTAGAATCGTCCCAAGTTTTCGCTTGCAAAGCCTTCTTTTTATATGATTTCGGAGAAGGACATTCCGTTGAAAAATGGCCGTAGCCTT
>JAQNDB010000047.1:0-103409 GCA_029204045.2 Tillandsia leiboldiana | reverse complement strand
TCTCCCCTGTACGTGCACGGCGTGTTGTTGAATACATCTCCCAAGCAAACATAACCATTCATCACAACATTCAATTCATACAACCAGTATTCTAATTTTAAGCCCATGGCCCCTTCACTTGAAAGGAAAATCCACGGTTTTTAAAGAGTGCCCACCCGGCACTTAAGTTTTGAAAACGCGTTTTCGAAATCAGCATAAACCCCAGTGTTTTGAAAACGTGCCCACACTACCCCCAAGTTGGAAAGCTCATTTCGCAATCCTAATCCGCAATGTTTTGTAAAACATCCCCCGACGACACTTATAGACTTGAAAACGGTTTTCGCAATCCTTTTTCTTTGTTTTTGTTTGCGCTTTCAATGGCCAGTAGGAAATAAAGGGCAAGGTTAGTGCATAAAACAGATTAATCATACCGACATCTACGCGCTTCCCACAAGGTAGCAAGGGAACCTCACACATGCCCACAATATAAATTAAAAGCTTAAAATGAAAAGGAAAGTATAAAGTTCACAGGTCTCCACGGTCCCTCTGTTTCTCCCCGTCCTCACCGCCACCTACCTCTCCCCTCGCCTGGGCCCTGTCACAGTGGGAAGTCAGTGACGAATAAATGCCGGCAGGGGGAATATAAAAAACAAACCGTGGCGACAAACCGGAGCAAGCCACCCTTTTGGGGGGGGGGAAAATGGTAACTTAGATCTGCATCCTGTAATACTCCTTGCCGCGTCGGTCCACTACCGCCGCCCATACCACTAACCCGCCCCTAAGTACCCGTGCAGCACCGGCGCCGCGCCGGACGACTAAAACCGGCGGGTCGCTATCCCTCGCACCTCGGCGCCTCAACCACCACAGCTAATAAGGGGCCCCACTACGTCACCGCTCGTGGGTATACCGGGTCCTACGACCTCTTTTCCTATCTCGGAAAAGTGCACCCCTCACGTGGCCAACCGCGGGGCACGTGTTGCAGCCCTCGACACAGTAACCACAATATATGAGTCAATGTAACATGCAGTAATCGCAATGTATATGAAATAGTAAATGCAGAAACCTTATGCATGAATCAGAATAAGGTAGAGGCGTGTAAACTCATGTTTGCCCTACTATAGCATAGTCGAAAGGAAAGACGGGGTAGCTGAAGCATCAAAAACACGAGACCACTTAACTATCGATGTGTAGCATAATCCGTATCATTCTAGAATAATGATTACTGAAGTGAACGGTAACATATATATTTAAATAAAACAATCAATGTGGTCGATGCCAAATATCACACTCACCCACCTGTCGCGTAGTAGGCGTCAACGCTACGCCCCTCGCGTCCTGGTAACTACCCCGCTGGCTCTTCGCACAGCTTGATGAGGACGCCGAGTTTTTTGGAAAGAGATGGACGTCCGTTCTCCGTAGGTCGGTTCTGGTGGTGGGTGGTGATGCGGCTTTCATCCCCTTCTCCTCGACCGTCTTCGCTCGGCGTGCGTGCCAAAGGGTATCAGACTGAGAAGGGGTTCCCCAAGCCCTCACCTCTCAAACCCCCAATTATTAATTATCTTTTTGGTACGCATCAGCCCAACCACCCGCTGCCAACTCCAAATGCTAACCTAGCCCCAAATTAACCCGGATAGATTAGAACGAAATAAATTAAATTAATTTATGTCGGATCCCGAAAATTTACAGAAACATTTTAGACTGAGCCGGTGGCGAAAGAATTAACTAGCTGAATCAAAAAATATCGTTAAATCCGGGTCTGGTTTACCTCAAAAGGGACGTGCCGGACACCCGAACCAGCACACCAAACTTCGAAAAATTTATTCCGGAGCTTCCGGGGTCGGAATCCGATCCGATCGCGCCGCCGGCCTCCGCTTCGCGAGCTTTATTTCAAAAAAAAAAAAGCCCGCGAGCCCCCGACGGCCTGCCCAGACATGACAAAAGAAAATCAACCCCCGGACCCCTTTGCCTAAAAGCGGTTCGAAACCCGCGGCTATTACACCACTCATCTCTAACCGAGTTTCGTCCTCGAAACTCAAACCGGATAGAGTGAAAAGGTCGGGTAGCACTCCCTCATCTTGGATTCCAGTTCCCAGTGGCTTCTCCGCTCTTCATGGTTGCTCCAATGTACTTTCACGTAGGGGATAGCCGATTTCGTAGTGATTTTTGTTTCCCTTGCCAGGATCTTCACTGGGGTTTCTTCGAAGCTCAGGTCCTCCTTAAGTTCGAGTGCAGAGGTGTCCAGGACATGTGATGGGTCGGGGAGATTTTCGAAGCATTGATACGTGGAACACATCGTGGACTCGGGTCGAGGTTTTGGTGGTAGGGCGAGGCGTAAGCTACTGGGCCGATACGCTCTAGAAATCTCAAATGGCCCCACAAACCGTGGGCTCAGCTTGCCCCTTAGCCCGAAACGCCTGATTCCTCTGGATGGCGAGACCCGCAAAAACACATGTTCCCCCACTTGAAACTCCAAGTCCCGGCGCCTCTGGTCTGCGTAACTCTTCTGTCGACTCTGGGCGGTCAGCAAGCGCTGTCTGATAAGCGCACTTTCTCTTCAGTTTCTTCCACTAAGTCGGGTCCCAAAAGTTTCCGCTCTCCCAAGTCGTCCCAGCAGATCGGGGATCGGCAGCGCCTTCCATACAGTGCTTCGTAGGGCGCCATCTGAATGCTGGCCTGGTAGCTGTTGTTGTAGGCAAATTCCACGAGAGGTAGGTAGCGTGACCAACCGATTCCCAATCAAGCACACAGGCGCGAAGCAGGTCTTCTAGGGTTTGTATCGTGCGCTCTGACTGTCCGTCCGTCTGAGGGTGGAAGGCGGTGCTGAAATGTAATCTGGTCCCCCATGGCCTGCTGGAGACTTTGCCAAAACTTCGAGACAAAGCGCGTGTCTCTGTCCGAGGTGATCGATGCCGGTACCCCATGTAGTTCACGATCTCGCTGATGTAGACTTGAGCTAGCCGTTCGCGGGTCCAAGTGGTGTGAATTGGTAGGAAGTGTGCTGACTTGGTTAACCGGTCAACTACAACCCAGATCGCGTCGTGGCCCTGTTGTGAACGTGGGAATCCAGTGACAAAATCCATGGTGATCTGGTCCCATTTCCACTCTGGTACCGGTAAGGGCTGTAGCTTCCTGCTGGTCGCTGTGTTCGGCCCTTTATCTGTTGACATACTAGGCAGTGGGCTACGTATCGCGTCACGTCTTCTTTTAACTTAGGCCACCAGAACGTCTGTTGAGATCCCTGTACATCTTCGTGCCCCCCGGGTGTGCCGCATAAGGGGCTCGATGTGCCTCCGCTAAGATTTCATTCTTCAACTCTGGTGAATCCGGCACACAGACACCGCCCGCGGAACATAGGGTGCCGTCGTCTTCACCGCAAAGTCAATCTCTTGACCCTGGGGAATCTTGTCTCGTAAGCGCTGTAGGTGCAGATCGGTCTGCTGTCCCTCCTGGATCTTCTCGAATAGCATCGGCTTGACCACCAAGGCTAGGAGTTGCAGAACTGTGCCCGCAGGCACCACCTCCAACTGCATTCGCGCGAACTCCGCGATCAGGTGGTCCTGCTTTGTCAGCGCGCTCTCGACGCCCCGTCCCGATGCCCTTTTCTGCTCAGTGCGTCTGCCACCACATTTGCCTTCCCGGGGTGATATTGGATCGTCAAGTCGTAATCTTCAGCAACTCGAGCCACCGTCTCTGCCGCAAGTTTAACCTCTTTTTGGGTAAAGATGTACTTAAGACTTTGATGATCTGAGAAAAACGTTGCAGTGGACTCCGAAGAGGTAATGCCTCCACAGTTTCAAAACGAACCACGGCGGCCAATTCCAAGTCGTGTATCGGGTAGTTCCTTTCGTAGTCCTTCAGCTGCCTGGACGCGTAGGCGATCACCTTCCCCTGTTGCATCAGAACACCTCCAAGACCGATCCTTGACGCGTCGCAGTACACTTCATAATCCTCTCCGGGCGTCGGCAGCACCAGTATTGGTGCCTTAGTTAATCTCTTCTTGAGTTCCTCAAAACTCTCCTGGCACTTGGCCGTCCATATGAACTTCTCGCCTTTTCCTGGTCAATCGGTTTAAAGGGTAGCGATCTTTTGCGAAACCCTCAACGAAACGCCGGTAGTATCCTGCCAGCCCTAGAAAACTTCGTACTTCTGTCACCGACGTCGGCCGGCCGCCAGTCTACCACTGCTTCTACCTTTTTGGGGTCCACAGCGATCCCCTGTGCCGAGATCACATGCCCTAGGAAGCCAACTTCCCCGCAGCCAGAATTCACACTTCTTGAGTTTAGCGAACAGCTTCTGCCTCTCTGAGGGTTTGCAGGATCGTCCGTAGATGGTCCTCGTGCTCCTCGTCGGTAGTGGAGTAAATCAGGATGTCGTCGATGAAGACTACCACGAACCGATCCAGAAGGGTCTGAAGATCCGGTTCATCATGTCCATGAAAACAGCGGGGGCGTTCGTAAGCCCGAAAGGCATCACCGTGAACTCGTAGTGGCCGTATCGAGCCCGGAAGGCGGTCTTGGGGATATCTTCATTTCGAACTCGGAGTTGATGATAGCCCGACTGTAGGTCAATTTTGGAGAAGACCGTCGCTCCCCGTAACTGATCGAAGAGGTCGTCGATTCTGGGTAGGGGGTACTTATTCTTCACCGTGACTTTGTTTATCCCTCTGTAGTCAATGCAGAGCCGCAGGCTTCCATCTTTCTTCCGTACAAAGAGTACCTGTGCGCCCCAGGGTGACACACTCGGTCGGATGAACCCTTTGTCCAAGAGATCTTCCAGTTGTGCCTTAAGCTCCTTCAGCTCCGCGAAGGCCATTCGGTAAGGGGCCTTCGTAATAGGCTGCGTGCCTGGCAGCAGCTCAATAGGGAACTCCACCTCCCTCTCCGGAGGCATCCCCGGCAACTCCGCGGGAAAACGTCAGGATAGTCCCTCACCACTGGGATATCTGCAAGTGTCGTCGAGGGTCGAGTAGCCAAATCCACCGATGCTAGATAGGCCACGCACCCCCCCTCAACCAGTCTTCTGGCCCGTGCCGCTGAAATAACCGCCGGGAAGGAGATGCTCTTGCCCATTATGTACACATGTTCGGGGAAGCCCGGTTCTTGCAGCCGCAGTTGTCGCTTGTCGCAATCAATGAGTGCCTGGTACCTTGTGAGCCAGTCCATGCCCAACACCCACGTCGTACTCCTTCAAAGGGATCACCGCCAAGGTCCCAAGGGCAGACCAACCGTCCCAACATAATCGGGCAGGCGGCCAACAAAACTGGTCGCCTCCAGAGTCCCTCCCGCCGTTTGCACCGTCAAGGAGGCTTGGAGGGGTGTCTCCTCGAGGTTATACATGAAACGAAATCACGAGAAATGAACGAGTGCGTTGCTCCGGTATCGAAAAGAGTTCTAGCACGGGAATTCAAAACGGAAGTAGTACCTGCAAGAGCGTCCTCCGGTGGATCAGTCCTTTGGCGGGTCATTGAGAAAACCCTCCCGCCTGGTTGTGGTTGCCGGTCCTCCTCACGCCGTGGTGCGGGGGGTCTGGAAGCCGACGCCATAGGAGCTTTTCCCCGCCCTGAGTGCTGTGGCCTGGGCGTAGGTGCTCCCATGGGGCGCCGATCCCCCGCCTAAGGGGCAGTTGCGGCGGAAGTGCCCCCGTTTGCCGCACCTGAAACAATGGTCGTCTCTTTGGGGGCACTCTCCCGTCAGGTGTCCTCACCCCGCATATGACACAAGGCCTATTCCACGGCCTCGGCCCTCCTGTTGGCGCGCCCCGGGGTCCTGTCGGCGGTCTCCATCTTTTGGGGGGGTCGGCTCCCGCTGGAAGAACCCTCCCCCCAGCCTTGCTGGTGTCGCTTCTGATCCCTTAGCCGCGCCGCGTTCTCCCTTCTGGCACGGGTCACAGCGAAACCCCGCTCCACCGTGGTGGCCTTGTCGACCACTCCCTGAAAGGTATGCAGGCCAGCCGCGTTCACCACCTCGAAGATGTCGCTTCGCAGGCCATCGACGAAGAGTTGTGCCTTGTGAGCCTCGTCCCGTGCGACGAACGGGACGTAATTTACTAGTCGGACGAATTCCCGTTGATATTCCATGACCGTCCGGTCCCCTTGTTGAATGTGGTTTAGGTCATCCTCCAACTTTTTCTTGACGCTGCTGGTGAAGAAGGCCTCGAACAGCTCCTTCTTGAAAGTTGTCCAGGACGGAAGAGCGGTACCCTTAGCAGGATCGGGGCGTATCGTCTTCCACCACAAGCGGGCATTCCCTTCCAAGCAATGGACGGCTAGGGGAACCCGCTCGTGATCCTCCATAAGTAAGTCTTCAAAGAGTTTCTCCATTGACCCCACCAAGTTCTCCACGACCCACGGATCTGTCGTGTCCCCTTCGAACGTGGGCGGGTCGTGCTTCTTAAAGTCCTTCAAGTTGGCCCGCACTCGATCCCGTTCGGTCATCACAACCCCCCCTCCACTCGTGGCGGCGGCAGCCGCGATAGGGGTAGGCGTGACCACCGTTTCCTCCAGAATAACCCGGCTAGTTGTCCCTGGCGCCGGCCCCGTAGTCGCCGCTGGTGGTGGTGCTGTCGGCGGTGCCGCGGCCGGTGCTGTCGGCCCCGGCGGAGGGACCGGGGCGGCCGTCACAGGTGCGGCCTGCTGCTGCGTCATCTGGCGTACGTGATCGGTGAGGGTAGCCAATTGCCCCGCCATTTCCCGCATTGTTGCCGCAGGAGTTGGTTCTCCGCGGCCGTCGACGTTGTCGCATCCGCCTCGGCGTCCCCCGCCGATGACCTTGTACGGGCCATATCTGTCACTCACAAGAAGGTCAAAATTAGACAGTAACTACAACCAGTGTACCCTTTTATGCGAGGAAAGATTCAAACTCCCGCCCCCCGTTCACCTCACGTTCTAAAATCCTATGCCCCACCCATTTCATTTATTCGTAGGTATGTGAGGCATTCCCACGGATGTCGGCACTAGCTGTTGTGATTGAATGAAGGCTCTGATACCATCTTAATCTGTCACGCCCCGGGGGTTTGTTTTAGCGGAAACGGCATTTTTTTTTTTTTTTTTTTTGAAAGGTCTCTTTCTTCCCCGGTGCGTGCCCAGACCCGCCGCACATACAGGATCTCTCTGCAAACGGACAGAGTCTCCCCTGTACGTGCACGGCGTGTGGTTGAATACATCTCCCAAGCAAACATAACCATTCAATCACAACATTCAATTACATACAACCAGTATTCTAAATATTTAAGCGCATGGCCACTTCAACTTGAAAGGATAAATCCACGGTTTTTAAAGAGTGCCCACCCGGCACTTAAGTTTTGAAAACGAGTTTCAAAATCAGCATAAACCCCAGGGTTTTGAAAACGGTGCCCACACGACACCCAAGTTTTGAAAGCTCATTTCGCAATCCATAAATCCACAAGGTTTTGAAAACAGTGCCCACACGACACTTAGACTTTGAAAACGGTTTTCCGCAATCTTTTCTTTGTTTTTGTTTCGCTTTTCAAATGGCCAGTAGGAAATAAAGGGAAAGGTAGTGCATAAACAGATAATCAAATACCGACATCTACGTCGACCCCACAAGGGTATCGGGAACCTCACACATGCCCACAATATAAATGAAAAGCTGAAAAGAAAAGGAAAGTATAAAGTTCAGGGTCTCCAACGGTCCCGCTGTGTCCGCCCCGTCCTCACCGCCACCTACCTCTCCCCTCGCCTGGGCCCTGTCACGAAGTGGGAAGTCAGTGACTAATAAATGCCGTGCAGGGGGAATAATAAAAACAAACCGTGGCGACAACCGGAGCAACCACCCTTTTGGGGGGGGGGTAAAAATGGTAACCTGTATATCTGCATCCTGTAATACTCTGCCGCGTCGGTCCACTACCGACGGCCCATACCGTACCTGCAGCACCGCGACCGCGCCGGACAACTAAACCGGCGGGTCGCTCCGCTCGCACCTCGGCGCCTCAACCCCACAGCTAATAAGGGGCCCCACTACGTCACCTCGTGGGTATACACGGGTCCTACGACCTCTTTTCCGAAAAAGTGCACCCCTCACGGTGGCCAAACCGCGGGTGCACGTGTTGCAGCCTCGAGCACAGTAACCACAATATATGAGCAATAGTAATGCAGTAATCGCAATGTATATGAAATAGTAAAGCAGTAACCATGATGCATGAATCAGAATAAGGTAGAGGCGTGTAAACTCATGTTGCCCTACTATTAGCATAGTCGAAGGAAAGACGGTAGCTGAAGCATCAAAACACGAGACCACGTAACTATCGATGTGTAGCAATAATCCGTAGCATCTAGAATAATGATTACTGAAGTGAACGGTAACATATAATATTTAAATTAAAACAATCAATGTGGTTCGATGCCAAATATCACACTCAACCCACCTGTCGCTAGTAGGCGTCAACGCTCCGCTCCCTCGCGTCCTGGTACTCCCGCTCGGCTCCTTCGCACACCTTGATGAGGACGACGAAGGTTTGGGAAGAGGGGATCGTCCGTTCTCGTAGGTCCGGTGTGGTGGTGGTGGGGATGCGGCGTTCTCCCCTCTCCTCGACCGTCTTCGCTCGGGTCGTGCGTGCCAAAGGGGTAGCAGACTGAGAAGGGGTTCCCCACCCTCACCTCTCAAACCCCCAATTAATTAGCTGTTTTGGTACGATCGAGCCCAACCCGCGTCCAACTCCAAATGCTAACCTAGCCCCAAATTAACCCGGATAGATAGAACGAAATAAATTAAATTAATTTATGTCGGATCCCGAAAATTTACAGAAAATTAGACTGAGCCGGTGCGAAAGAATTAACTAGCTTGAATCAAAAAATATCGTTAAATCCGGGTCTGGTTTACCTCAAAAGGGACGTGCCGGACACCCGAACCGCAGCAACCTCGAAAATTTATTCCGGGAGCTTCCGGGGTCGGAAATCCGATCCGATCGCGCCGCCGGCCTCCGCTTCGCGAGCTTTATTCTCAAAAAAAAAAATGCCCGCGAGCCCCCGACGGCCTGCCCAGAATGACAAAAGAAAATCAAACCCCCGGACCCCTTTGCCTAAAAGCGGTTCGAAAACCCGCGGCTATTACACGCCTTTAGCACACCGAATCCACGATGCCACGTCGAATCCACGACGCAAACTCAGCCGGTAAGAATATTGGCTTCGATGGTGATCCTTTGCTTAGATTATCAATGAAGATCCATGGGAAAAATCTCTAAGCAAAGATTAGATCAATTCGACAAAAGATATGTTCTTGAAAGAACCGTCGAATTGACCTAAAAGATTCTACAAAGAAGAACGATAAAAACCTAGCCTCTAGGGTTGCTCTCAAGTGTTTTATTAATCGATCGGCCGTGCTCCCCACGTTTTTGAGAAACCCTAAGTGTCTATTTATAGTTTAGAAACCTTTGGAAAGAGATAAGAATCAAAAACTTACCTTATCTGGAAATTTTCAGGACGGCGATCCGGATCGGATTTACTGTGATCCGGATCGTCGTAACGAGTCAGGCTATTCCAGAAAAACAGGGTTCGGGATCCGGATTGAAATGCCCGATCCGGATCGTTCATGTATTCCAGCAAAAGCCCATGTTCGGGATCCGGATCGAAATGACCTTTGATCCGGATCGGATTTGCCAATGAACAAGCACCCTTCGGGATCCGGATTGGACTGTCTGATCCGGATCCTGAACATGTCCCATGTCCAGTTTTTGATTTTTATGCAATTAAAAATTCATCCAAGTGTTTCTACACTATAAGAAAGTATTCGGATCACCAAAATTATTTAGTTAACCATACCTGATCCTTTTGAATACTTTCTTCTTGAGATTGATGTAACTGATCCACAATTCTTCAACTTCAATCTTCAAGACTCAAGACACTGAGTGTCAACTTGAGCTCTTGTTGAATCTTCTCTAAGTCTTTGATTACTGATTGACAATTTGATCCCTTTAAGACCCCGACTCAACACAACAAATCAACTCACGAAATATGCCAATACAAAAGGCCGTAACAATCTCCCCCTTTGGCAATTTCGTGACAAAATCCAAAAATACATAAAACGCTCAAGACATTCATCTTAAACCAAAAAATCGAAACTCAATGTCATCACCAAAACATTGACTTTCTTTGCGTGAAAGATCCAATAAATAAAAATACATTTGAACCAGTCAATCCTAGAACATACTCTATGACTTAGGACTTGGAGTCTTAAAGTGATGTAGATCCTGCAAAAATAAAACTCCAAACAAATCAAAAGTCAGTCGTTAGAAATTAAATGTAAATCCTACATTTGATTCGTCCTTTTGGTTCTTTTTGTTTTTCGGCTCCTTTTTCTCATCTCCTTTCTTCTTCTCGATGATCTCATCTCCGTCTCCCCCTATCTCGATGATCTCATCTCTGTCTCCCCCTATCTCGATGATCTCTTCTCCCCTATTTCTCTCTTCTCCCCTATTTCTCTTCTCCCCCTTTTTGTCACAAATTGTCAAACAGTGAACATACTAGACAAAAGGAAATCACTAACAGCATTAGTCCATAGTGAAAGAGAGATAAAAGCTCAGTTCCGGTATATAACAAAAACATAGATTGCGTACCGGTATTCGAACGCAAAAATTAAATAATTTCTTGAAACAAATCCAGATTTTGAAATATTTGAATTACCGATTTGTATTCCATCAAGAAAACAATTTAAGTGCTTGAGAATAATATGAGATCACATAGATGTCATTCAATCCAATTAATTTCACAAAAATTAAAAAGATTTACTCCGAAATCATGAAAAACAAAGATAAAACATTATAAACCGTTTTTCACATTATATACGTCAAACACAAGTCATCAAAAATAATCTTGAGATCCAAAGTCTATCAAGATGTAACGGATGTACAAAGATGACTTACAAAGATTTCCAAATGACATCAATTTGATTTCTTACCCTTTCAAATTTGAGATAAGCACTAAAATACCTAAAGGTGGCTCTTTGAGCATCTTTCAACTATCCCACCTTATACCAACCAGGAGATTGTTCAGAATATAAGAACTTTGAATATGAATCTCCGAATGCTTCAACTAAACAAAATTTCATAAAATATTTTTCAAGCATCCAAAACATGTGGTAGCTTTTTCCAACATGTGGTGGTAGTTTTCACACTCCTTTCGGATGTAACTCTTTCCACATCTTTTACAATTCATTTATTTACCCTTGTAAGAATGCAATCTCTTACGTGAAAGAATTAAATCCCAAATTTTAGTCTATCGGTTGTCTCACGTTTATCACAATGAATTCACACAACCGAGATAGAATAATCATCTAAAGATCACACATGATTTCTAAAATTTGATGAATATAATTATCAAAAACTCCTATAATGAAATATCTTCAAGAATTATGATTATGGAGTAAAGTTGATAATTCAAATAAAATTAAATTGGAGTGATTGAAAGTGAAAACCCTTTTTATTCAATGCACTTGTTCGTTAAAATCCTTTTGTTTAAAAAAACAAAATATAAAAACGAAGAGCATTGAAAACATGTAATGCAGAGATTCAGAAAAATATGAAAGGAAAACCAATCAAAGCATTACATACAGTCATAAGATATTTAGAACTTAAGACAAGGAAAGATATCACCTTTCCGAATCCAAAATCGTCGAATTTTGGGTTGTCTTGATTCATTGTGTTCGGGACTTGATAGCTTTGACTGTTGATCCACCTTAGGTCTTTGCCTCGCAGTGATCCACTTGTATGATTGATGTTGTGGCTCGGACCTTTGGTGGGTTGAGTGAACTCCATTGACTTGATGTCGCTTTTGATTCCGTTGAGTCCGCTCCGTAGATGAAGTTTCCGAAGAATTTTTCTTTCTCTTTTTCGGGCACGTCTTCATCAAGTGTCCTTCAAGTCCACATTGGTGACAAGTTCTTCCTTTCAATTTAGTTGTGGAACTTGAAGCCTTCACAGTTTGGTTCTTTTTAAATCCCAAACCAACCTTGCTTGTTTGACCTAATCCGGATATACAATCAAATTTCTTGGAACCGGTTGAAAACCTTTGTATGTCGGATTTAAGTTGATGAACTTGCTTGGTCAAAGCTTGATTGGTGACATGAATATCCTCAAACTGTTTTTCTAGAAAACCAATCTTGTCCATATATGATTTAGCGTTTGTCTCCGATTGGTTTAGCTTTTCTTGGAGGATTTTATTGTTATCCAATAAACGTCCTTGTTCCTCCTCGAGATCATGAAGTTTTAACTTTAAAGCATGGTTCTCGTCTTGAATCTCAAGTCGTTGCTTTCTCAACTTCTTGATATGCTTGGCCATCTTCTTAGATTCCGCAAGAAGTTGTTGATATGCCTCAACGAGTTCTTCCTCGTCCGACTCCCCCTCACTTGATGACTCTCCGCCGGATGTTGATGTTTCATACAAAATAAAAGGAGCAGAGTCAGTGATTAAAGATGATAAACAAATATTAGAAGAGGGAATATGAGAGGCATGTAAGGCAACGACTTTTTCCTCTTTACTTGAGGTCGATTCATTAGAAGTAGAATCGTCCCAAGTTTTCGCTTGCAAAGCCTTCTTTCTATATGATTTCGGAGAAGGACATTCCGTTGAAAAATGGTCGTAGCCTTTGCATCTATAGCATTGGATTTCCCCTTCGAAATCATCTTTTTCTTTTTCTTTAGAAGGTTTTGCAAAGCTTTTGAGGTTAGAGGATTTAGAACCCGATGATCCTTTAGAAGGTTTCGTGGATGAAGATCCATCGGTTCGATTCTTCCAAAACTTCCGACGAAATTTCTTTGTGATCCGCGCCAATTGTTCTTCAAAATCGGCAAAAGAGATTTCATCGTCGGAACTTGATTCGCTATCTTCTTCCTTTGTGGATTTGAATGCAATACCTGTAAGCTTAGAAGAAGACTTGGAAGAAACTTGATTAGTAGGAAAAGTCATCTCATAAGTTTGCAAAGCACCTACTAATTCCTCTACACTCATCTCATCCGGATGACTAACGGTTTCAATGGCGGTAACCTTTGCCCTAAACCGTTCTAGAAGAGTCCGAAGTATCTTTCTTACAATTTTTGACTCCGGGATCTTTTCTCCTAAATTAGCACAAGTGTTGATTATATCTTGAAGTCTTGTGTAATAATCTGTAAACAATTCATGCTCTTCCATATGAATAGAGTCAAATTGGCTTGAAAGCATCTGGAGCTTTTGAATTTTTACAAGATTAGTACCCTCATGTGTAATTTTGAGAATATCCCAAATTTCCTTCGCGGTTTCACACGCGGAAATTCGTGTGAACTCAGTCGAGGAAAGAGAATTAAATAAAGCGTTCATACCTTTCCCAATGTAAGAAGATCTTTGAAATTCCTCTTTGGACCATCTAGAGCGAGGTTTTGGGGTAGTAGAATTTCCTACTTCCTCAACAGGCGGATTGCCATACCCGCTCATCAATTGCGATGAGAAAAGCTCTCATCCGCACTTTCCAATAAGCATAATTAGTCCCATCAAAAAGAGGAGGTCTATAAATATTACCGCTTTCACCCATCATGATAGTTAAGCCTAAAACCCGCTATGATACCACTTGTAGGTTTTTATAGGATCCACGAGGATCCAAATAGGTACTATCAAACAACTAGACGGGGGGTGAATAGGTGTAATACTTATAAAACCAAATCTCAGTGCAAAATAAAAACCAATGGGGAAAGTAAAAACAGCACACCGAGATATACGTGGAAACTCCAATCCAGGAGAAAAACCACGGGACCAACACGCAATAACAATCCACTAAGAATAGAAGAATAACAAGGTGATTACCGACTCCACGGACTCAACCCCTCGTTCAGCTTCTTCGGACCTTGCGCTGACCGGTTGGACGTCCACGCAATAACAATCCACTAAGAAAAGAAGAATAACAAGGTGATTACCGTCTCCACGGATTCAACCCCTCCTTCAACTTCTTCGGACCTTGCGCTCCACCGATTGCACGTCCACTGCACACGTTCGAATCCACGAACGCCACTCGAATCCACGAGCACACGTTTCGAATCCACGAAACGCCTTTAGCACACCGAATCCACGATGCCACGTCGAATCCACGACGCAAACTCAGCCGGTAAGAATATTGGCTTCGATGGTGATCCTTTGCTTAGATTATCAATGAAGATCCATGGAAAAAATCTCTAAGCAAAGATTAGATCAATTCGACAAAAGATATGTTCTTGAAAGAACCGTCGAATTGACCTAAAAGAGGCTATAAAGAAGAACGATAAAAACCTAGCCTCTAGGGTTGCTCTCAAGTGTTTTATTAATTGATCGGCCGTGCTCCCCACGTTTTTGAGAAACCCTAAGTGTCTATTTATAGTTTAGAAACCTTTGGAAAGAGATAAGAATCAAAAACTTACCTTATCTGGAAATTTTCAGGACGGCGATCCAGATCGGATTTACTGTGATCCGGATCATCGTAACGAGTCAGGCTATTCCAGAAAAATAGGGTTCGGGATCCGGATTGAAATGCCCGATCCGGATCGTTCATGTATTCCAGCAAAAGCCCATGTTCGGGATCCGGATCGAAATGACCTTTGATCCGGATCGGATTTGCCAATGAACAAGCACCCTTCGGGATCCGGATTGGACTGTCTGATCCGGATCCTGAACATGTCCCATGTCCAGTTTTTGATTTTTATGCAATTAAAAATTCATCCAAGTGTTTCTACACTATAAGAAAGTATTCGGATCACCAAAATTATTTAGTTAACCATACCTGATCCTTTTGAATACTTTCTTCTTGAGATTGATGTAACTGATCCACAATTCTTCAACTTCAATCTTCAAGACTCAAGACACTGAGTGTCAACTTGAGCTCTTGTTGAATCTTCTCTAAGTCTTTGATTACTGATTGACAATTTGATCCCTTTAAGACTCCGACTCAACACAACAAATCAACTCACGAAATATGCCAATACAAAAGGCCGTAACACGGTATATCACCTTTGTACGTGTTATAATTCTAGTGGATTTCGCCGTGTTATCGGTCCCGTGGTTTTTTTACTCCGGTTTTGGAGTTTTCCACGTAAAAATCTTGCGTATTATATTTTCATTTCCGCATTGGGTTTTATAGCGCAACGATTTTTGAGTGTTTATTGTTTACACCTATTCACCCCCCCTCTAGGTGGTTTTTCCCCTATTTAGATACCAATTGTTGGGTTATGTTAAGATATGGATCTAAATAGGGGAAAAACCACCTAGAGGGGGGGTGAATAGGTGTAAACAATAAACACTCAAAAATCGCTGCGCTATAAAACCCAATGCGGAAATGAAAATATAATACGCAAGATTTTTACATGGAAAACTCCAAAACCGGAGTAAAAAACCACGGGACCGATAACACGACGAAATCCACTAGAATTATAACACGTACAAAGGTGATATACCGTACTCACAGACGACTCGACCTTTTTCCATACGCTCCTAGTAGATCTTCTCCGCTCGCTCCGCAACGCTCCTCGAATCCACGATTAGCGTCCAACGCCGAATCCACGGCGTCCAACGTCGAATCCACGACGTCCAACCGAATCCACGGTCTTCACCCAGTAGCACGTCTCGAATCCACGAACGTACCTCACTCCGAATCCACGAGAGCGGTAGCACCTTGAATCCACAAGGCCACGCGAGTCCACGCGCCGATTTTGGGAAAATCGTTGTTTTTTGGGTGGTGATGATCCGCCGAATACTTAGATCAAGGATAGATCGGAAATACCATCTAAGTATTCATTAATTTGATTCTACTCAAAATCTGAGTATGAAAACCTAGAATCAAATTAATCAATATAGATGAAGAAACATAGATTTAATCTCGTTATTTCCTTTCTTCTCTATATGTGGATTTTTTTCTTTTTGACCGTATTTTGGATTATATATGATTATACCGGATTACCCTAAAAAATGAATCGTAAGGTTTATTTATAGGTTAGAAACCGTTGGAAGAAGATAAGAATAAAAAACTGACCTAATCTGGAATTTTTCAGGGACGATGGTCCGGACTGGAATTGACGGTCCGGACTGTCGTGGCTAAACAGACAATTTCCAGAAAAACATACGTTCGGGGTCCGGACTGAGATTCCACGGTCCGGACTGTTCATGCAATTCCTACAGAATTCACGTTCGGGGTCCGGACTGAAATACCACGGTCCGGACTGTTCATGCAATTCTTACAGAATTCACGTTCGGGGTCCGGACTGAAATACCACGGTCCGGACTGGAATTGCGCACGAACTACCCTATGTTCGGGGTCCGGACTGTAGTGCCCGATCCGGATCCTGAACATGTAATATGTCCAGTTTTTTATTTTTATTCAATTAAAAAATCATCCAAGTGTTTCTACACTATAAGAAGTATTCGGATCATCAAAAAATAATTAGTTAAACGTACCTGATCCTTTTGAATTCTTCTTTCTTGAGATTGAGGTATATGGTCCAAACTTCTTTATCTTCAATCTTCAAGAATTAACACTTTCACGAAATACGCCAAAACAAATTCCTTAACAATCTCCCCCTTTGGCGGTTTCGTGACAAAACAGAGAATCCACTCAAGAAAATTCAAAAAGATATTTTTGTTGCTATCACCATACAACAAAAATTTACATTTGAGAACCAGTAAATAAGTACATGAGATAAACTCCTAAAACAGACTCTAGACTTAGACATCTGTACTCTCTGCAAAAAGAAATCATTCTTGACAAGGGAGATCGTTAGATACCTCAAGAATATTTAGCATTCAAAACCAAACAGAGATAGAGTTTATTCTTACCATGACATTTATGAACTCAGATATGTATTAAGATTTCATAATCAGAAATAGACATATCTTCTAAGCAATAAAATCCAAATGTCACAGAACTTGTTAGTAATCAAACAACTTGTTAGTAATAATACATGCCCAAATAGTTAGTCAAATAGTTAGTCGAAGCATGCATGCAATCACAATACAAAACCAAAAAGTTGCTTTGATACTTACCTTTCATAGTTCAAAGTTAGTTCTCTCAAACCATTGTTCCAATTGTTCTTTATATCTCTCCCCCTTTTTGTCACTAAAGTAGCCAAAATTACAAAAATAATAAGGAGAGGTTAAAAGTTCAAAAACTTTGAGAACTAAACTAACTAAAAAAATGAGAAACCTGCAAAACAAACATGATTAGAAGGATAATGATTACTCAGATTCATCCGAACTAATGCATCCGAGTTTTTGGAAAAATTTCTTTATTCGCTTGTTCATGGATGACTGCTTCTTTTTGACCTCTTTTATTTCTTCCTTCATTTCAATAAATTCATTTGACATCCGTTCCTGTTCAGAGGAAAGTCGTTGTTGCTCTTTATAAATAGAGGTAACAGAAGCATCATCCTCTGTAGTTGAAGCTGCTGGAGGTGGAGCTGAAGCTGTTGCTTGTGGTGCTGAAGCTGTGGCTGCTGGCTGTGCTCTTCGTTGGCGAGGAGGTGATGGAGGCTCATCTTGTTTAGTAGAGAGAGACTTCACAATAGTCGTCTCATTGATCGTTCCTAGACTGTGCATGTAGGAGCTCGTACTTGTGTCGACCTTAAACTTTCGAAAAATACGCATAATGATCATAGGATAGGGCAGTCTCTCTGTAGGGTGAGCATGTTCCACATACCGTGCCATCCTCGACCAGATGATATAAGGAATGCTTAAATTCGCTCCGATAGCCACTGCTGGGTTTCCAAGAAGATAAAGAAATAACATCCTATCCCATCGAAGAACTTTTGTTTGCATGTTAGGAAGAATATTGTAGCAAACAATAAAGTTCAAGTAGCGGTACTCCGGGCGAAGTTCTTTTGAAAACACTGAATTTCCCATCGACAGAGTATTGGGAATACAAATTCCATCCACGACCACTCTCCAGGAGGCGGTGGAGAAGATTTGACTTTTCAGGTAATGTCTTCCTTCAGCCCTGGCCTTCATTCCTAACACCTCTACAATCAGTTGAGGTGTGACTTTAATCTTAATATTTCTAACCATTGTTAGAAATTCTCGAGGTCCGTCATCCTGATCAAGTAAGCATGAAGCATTCTAATAAAACATTCTTATCGAATGAAGACAATACCCAGTGGACTCAGGGAAATGGCAAATGGGGGCAAGACCCGCATGGTCAAACAGAGTCCCAAAGAGTGCAGACCGCTCCTTCAGAGCCTTGACATTTACATGTCTTTCACCAATGCACTCTTTTTCTCAAAATCTTTGATTCTATCAGAACTGATAAAGTCTTGTGGAGGAGGCTGGCTAGCTAGTGGCTCCTCAATTGATATACCTCGAGCACTCCCTCTCTTTCTGGCAACACTTTTCCTTTTTGTCTTAATCGGACTTGTTTCCATAGGCGCTTTCCCTTTTTCAGCGGCAGTAGGCGGAGTCTTTGCCTTTGAAGTTTCTGCAAGGGCTTTCCTCTTCGAAGCAGTGGGAGCAGTTGCTTCAACCAGAAGCTCATCCCAGTCTATAGATTTAGTTTCCGATTCTGTCTCGGAATCATCTTTAGTTTTCTTGCTTTTCCTAGCTCTCTTAGGCTTGTCAGTTGATTTTGCATGGACCATAGCAACCAGTAGAACTATTATCAGTGAGAACACCATTGTCGCTATTCAACCTTAAGAACCTGCGAGCAAGACTCACGAACACGCAAAAAAATTGTTTATTTTCAAATATTTGAAAAACTGTACCTAAACAATCATTATCGTGTAGAGAGACTAGGAATCAAATTAGTTTTGCAAAAAGAATTTTAAAAATAGATCAATCCCATGATTTTCAAAAATTCCTATTATATGCCCTAAAACCGAATTTTTAGAAATCGAAGCCTAAAAATCCGTAAATCAAGAGAATACCTAGCATATAATCAAAACTAATCTACCCAGAGTTCTTATTTCAAAAGAAATTTGACCAAAAACCAATCTCAAACGAAAAAGTTACAAGATTTCCATCACGTTTTGAGCAAAATAGTGAAAAACTGTGAAAAACTGAGTTTTTGATCAAGAAAACTTACTTGGAATCGAAGAACTTGAGTTGAAAAGGCTCCAAATCAGTTGATTTCTAGAGAGAGAAGCTCTGGAGACTTTGGAACAAAAGATTGTAGTAAAAAGAAATCAAACCCTTTTGTTCTATATAAAACCCTAGCCACGGTCCGGATCGGATCGTGAATCCAGTCCGGATCGGCTACCGGCAGGAAAATTCCTGCGTTCGGGATCCGGATCGGATTGTCCAGTCCGGATCGGCTCCAAACTTTTTCTTCAGAAAAATTCTGAAAAATTCTAGAAAATCCAGAAAAAGATTGTAAGCACTTATGCATGTCAACTTTAAATGAAAATCATCGTTTCATGTCAAGAGAAATAGATTATGCTAAATCTATCATTAATATCCAAATAATAAAACAGAAATTTATAAAAATTAAATCCCTTAAAGTTGAACAAGTTCAATTACATCTAACACGATCTTATGAGTAATGCCTTTATCAAATCATCAATTTGGTAAAGAAAATGAAATACCAAGATCAATAGATGATTGAAATCCCAGATAAGTTAGATAATATATCTAGTCAAATTATTATAAGGAGTGGCTCTTTGAGCATCTTTCAATAAAATCCCCACCTTATACCAACCTTGGAATTTGACAGAGTCAAGTATTCCAAAAAGCATTTTATCTAATCAACTCGAAAAACCATGCTTGGTATAAATGTGGTAGCTGCACACAGTACTCGGACGACCGAGGTGGTAGCTCTTTCCTCCATGTGGTGGTAGTTTTCACACTCCTCATTGGGATGTAACTCTTTCCACATCTTTTGAGCATAACAATTTTCATTTACTCCCCCTCAAATGGCTATCAATTATTTAAAATATAAAGTATTCAACCAAAAATTGATCTCAATTTCATACTCGACTCAATTGTCAAATAAGATAAAAACTAAACCAAGAGATCATTTGAGAGAGAAATTGACTTTGATCAAAACAAAGATGAGTTAATTGACATAAATGATCAGTGCATCAAAAGAATTATTATGATATCCAAAGCATAATAAGTTTCTAAATCAATGAAAGGATGCAATTAAAGTCAATAATACTAATGCTCAATTAATGTTCTATGACTAAGCATAGATAATGAACAAAAATACAAAAACAAAACCTAACCTAAGTAATGATTTCAAAAAGGAATTATTTCAAGGAAAGCATTCCAATTGCCTTACGCAAATGAATAAATCATTTTTGATCCAAAGGTTTTGTTAAGATGCCAGCTAATTGATCTTCAGTTGAAATGTATGAAAGTTGAAGAATATTTGATTCAACTAGCTCTCTTAGAAAATGATATCTAAGTTCAATGTGTTTTGTTCTTGAGTGCAACACAGGGTTTTTAGAAATGTTTATAGCACTTGTGTTGTCACAAAGAATCGTTACCGAAGTTGCTGAAATCCGGAAGTCGCTCAACACACTTTTCATCCAAATGAGTTGGGTTGAACAACTACCTGCTGAAATATATTCCGCTTCGGCAGTCGAGAGTGCAATGCAGTTTTGCTTTTTACTATGCCATGCAACAAGGCAATGGCCAAGATAAAAACATGCACCACTCGTACTCTTCCGATCATCCACAGATCCTGCCCAATCGGCATCTGAATATCCTATAATGTCAAGCGTTGTTCCCATAGGATACCAAATTCCGAAATTCAAAGTTCCTTTGATGTACCGGATGATCATTTTCACCGCTTTCAGGTGAACCTCATTTGGTGCTGATTGATATCTCGCGCAAATCCCAACACTAAAGGATATATCCGGGCGACTAACCGTGAGATAGAGTAGACTTCCTATCATGCTGCGATAAAGCTTCTCGCCTACACTCTCACTAAGAGATTCACTTCCTAATCCCTTATTGCTAGTTCCCATAGGAGTCGGAAAATCTTTAGAGTTTTCTAAATCGAATTTCTTCACCAACTCCCTTGCATACTTGGATTGACACAAATGGATGCCATCATGTGAGGACCTGGATCCCCACGACGAGATTACTGGTTGATCAGCAGCTCCTGGTGGCCTGGGTGGCGTGTCGGTGGCGTTTGTGCACCAATTGGACACTAGTGTTGGACTCAGTGTGATTAGTGTCACGCCCCGGGTGTAAACCAGAACTCGGGCCCGTCCACAGATCCGCCGTGCATACGGAATTTTCCGTGTACACGAAGCGCTGGTAACCTGCTCAGATATAAAATATATAATAAAGGAGCATAAAACAGAGCTAAACTAAAACTAATACATCTGAGACAAATACTGGAAATAAAAGTACAATAAGCTCTCACAAATATACAAGTGTCTCTCCCAGCTCACGAAATAAATACAACCAGCTGGCCGCAGCCAGACCCAAAATAAAAGGAAATACAACCGTCTGAGTGTACTGGGGATACATCAAAACTACAAAACTCAACTCGGGGCAGTGGCTATCTAATCAGCGATCCTCTTACCTCGATCCAGGGAAGAGGGTCCCGCAACTCCCGCAGAGGACTCTGCAAAACAAAGGAAAAAAGAAAAGAGAAAGCAGTGGGGGGTGAGAACTACTATAAAAACAGTAGCCTCCCCTAGTGGGTAGACCTCAAACTCAGACGTGCCCACTAGGACTATCAGAGGCGAAAATGAAAACAGAGGTGGTAAGCTACAAGTACACTACTGATGAAGAGCTACCACTAACATGCCTCTAAGATGCCTAACTAAAGAATAGCTGAAAGCATGCACCAGAACGTCAAAGACTGACAGACCAACCCAATCAAAACACCAGTAAACACTGGTGTTGCCTGCTCTGCTGTCAACCTCACAACTCAGTATCTCCCCTGTCCAAATGACCGGAACCCAACACGGTCTGACCGGCACCCAACACGGTCTGAAACCTACTCCGGAGTGGCACTCGAGGGGAGCGACCCCACACGAGCGTAGTATCACTGTCACTAGTATCATCAGTATCATAAAATAGCAGGACGGGGTCACGACTCTGATCAAAGTGGGAAAACCCATCCACTAAAGGGAAACTCGATCCCCTACCTCCAATCTGATGCAAAAGTAATAATAATAATAATAATCCGGTCAACCGCCCACAGTCCGCGGTCGCCGCAACACCCAAACATCGATCCCCGACTGTCCCAACTCTGAACATCTGACTACACAATCCCCTAAGACTAGACGACAGGAGAACGAATAAAGCATGGTTTCTCCTAAGTCAATTCCAATATGTTTGTGTAGCAGAAAAAGGTGGCCTAGCTAGATGACCATTCAAGCATGCAAAGTCCTTTATTTGATAAAATCATTTCAATTATTCTAACATATGCAACATTAAGTGTTTGGAACTCCCGATGTACATGTGGCAGGATATATGATACATGATACAATTTAGATGCACAATCTACTAGCAAGTACCTCTTTTACAACATGCATTCTAACCACATGCCCAAACCTTCCCTTAACATATGACATGATATGGCTTTAGTACTCTTTCCAACTATTTAAATTGCATATCTAAACATGGAAACACCACTTGCTAACCTGTAGCCCGCTAACAATGCAAATATTAACAAAGGAACCTTAATCTCATACAAGCATGCTAGATACATTCACAATTAATAGCACATGATCAAGGCATTCTAATAGGCCTAGTGACATTCACAAGTAGGAGGTTCACAACATCACCCACCTCGAGCGCTATTCCAAGTTCCCAAAAGCGAAGTCCAAGATCAGTCCAAAACTCACCACCAATCTGTACAAAATACCCCAAAGGAAAGTACATAAGCTATTCATTCTCAATTTCCAAAATCTGTCCCCCAATTCCACAATCCAGAATTCTCCAATTTTTACCTGCGAATAATACCCAAAAAAATCCAAGAAAAATACTATCGCGATCCTTGCAACGAGCCCGTCGAAACGAGTACCTGCACGCCCAAATCGGAGTTTCCTACGCTGAGATAAAAATCCGGCAAGGGGTACACCCCAATCCAAACTGTACCAAATTTCTGTAACAAAGAACCACAGAGAAAGGAGATTCTCACCCTCGTGCAAAATCCAGAAAAATCTGAGAAAACTCCAGGAGACTCCTTGCGAAGAGTAGATGAAGATTGCCTTTTGAATCGCCTCAATCCGACGTCTGAGCGAAAAGATACGGCAAGAACACCGCGGTGCTGTCCAAAAGTCCGCGAAGAAAAATGGGTCAAATGGGTGCTCAGAAAACTCCAAGATAAGCATGGATATCGAGGAACCTCAAAACACAGGAGTTGAAGTCCTACCTGTCGTGAGTCCAACGGCGCAAGAATCGGCGAAATCCGAAGTGGGAGTGAGTCGGAGGAGTCCAAATACTAAGAAGGGGCGAAGAGGATCGCCGGGAAACAAGCGTCGTGCCGCGCCGTAAAATGGTGAACCTCGGGAAGAGTGCCTCCAAAAATCCTCAAAGTTCTCCAATAGGTAGAGCACTGAGTGAGGGAAAACTTCTCTGAAGACACTCAGCGAAAAAAGGGTCCAAAGAGCCTAAAGAACGAACAGGGAATCCTATTTATAGGCCCAGCCCATAAGTTGTTGGGCCGGGTTTTCGGGCGCAGGTTTCGGGCGCACTGCGCCCGGAAACCCGGTTGTACACCTCCCGTCCGACGCGCCCGAAAGTCCCAGGTGCGGCCACGTCACCCCAAACAGGGGACAGAAATCCCAGGCGGCCCGCTGTGCGCCGCGTGTCCCCTCGCGGTCAGCGGGGGTAGGTACGGCCGCCCAACCGCGAGGCGACACGTGGCGACTCGAGTGCGGCCGACCACCCGCCTGGCGCCACTGTGCGCGCGCTGTCCCGAGGCGCCCCACTGAGCGCACCATGGACCGCGCCCACGTGAGCCAGCGAATCCGAAGCCGCCACGTGTCATGCGCCCGGTCCACCGCTACCCCGCAAAACCGCTGAGCCGTGCCGCGTGCGCCGGCCTATCAGGGCACGCCACGCGTCTCCCGCCCGCGGTCCATGCACCGCCGCGCCTCCCCGTGGACCGAGCTGCGTGAGCCGGCCAATACTAGGCCGCCACGTGGCTCAGGCCGGTCCACGAGTCTCCCCCATGCACCGAAAATCCCCGAAAACTTCCGGAAGCTCGCTTTTGGTCATCCGGACTCCAAATTTAACAAGCAAATAGCCGTTTTCAAGCGTTTTTCCGCGCTGAATCCAAATCCAACCTCAGATTGGCCCAAAACCTTTTCTGAAATTTGGCAAATGCAGCCGAAGGCCAAATCCGCTATCAAAGTCTCACAAGGTCCATCTATGGCACCCCTTCGATGCACCATGGGCCAGATACACCAACACTAGGTGTTCTACACAGTGGATTCACCGGAAAGTTGCAGGGGAAAAACTAGTACACTACATCCTCCCCCACAAGAAAAAGTTTCGTCCTCGAAACAAAAGTCATACCTCAAGCAGGGGCCTCAAACAAGTGGGGGTAAGCATCCATCATCGCTGACTCCAGCTCCCAGGTAGCCTCGCGCTCATCATGACTGCTCCAGAGGACCTTCACATACGGGATGGCCCGACTGCGCAACTCCCTAACCTCACGGTCCAAGATCCTCAACGGCCGCTCAACATAGCTCAGGTTCTCAGCAACCTCCAATGGGGTGAAATCGATGATATGGGACGGATCATGAACATACCTACATAAAAAACATTGTGAACACCTGAAAGCCTGGGAGGAAGCGCAAGCCTGTAGGCAACTGGCCCTAAGCGCTCCAACACCTCAAAAGGTCCAATATAACGAGGGCTCAGTTTCCCACGAATGCCAAATCTCCGAATCCCCTTCAAAGGCGAGACTTTCAGAAAAACATGGTCACCCACCTGAAACTCTAAGTCTCACTGTTGAGTATCAGCATAACTCCTCTGTCGACTCTGGGCAGTCTCGAGATGTCGTCGTATCAATCTGACCTTTTCCTCTGCCTCTAAAAGTAGATCAGGACCCAAAGTCATCTTCTCACCCACGTCACTCCAATATAGGGGTGACCGACACTTGCGTCCATACAACGCTTCAAACGGAGCCATCTGAATGCTCGCTTGATAGCTGTTGTTGTACGCAAACTCAACTAATCCCAAGTGTCGGTACCATCCTCCTCCAAAGTCCAGAACGCATGCTCTCAACATATCCTCGAGGGTCTGAATAGTGCGCTCTGACTGCCCATCGGTCTGTGGGTGGAATGCTGTACTGAATCGGAGCTGCGTCCCCAAGGTTGTCTGTAAACTCCTCCAGAAATGCGAGACAAACCTCGGGTCTCTATCTGATACGATGGAAACGGGTACCCCGTGCAATCTAACCACCTCAGCCAAGTACACCTGTGTGAGTTGCTCCATCGGCCAAGTCATCTGAACCGGCAAAAAGTGAGCGGACTTTGTAAGCCTGTCCACGACCACCCAGATAGCATCCGCTCCCGTCTGTGCTCTCGGCAAACTAGTAACAAAATCCATCGTAACATGTTCCCATTTCCATTCTGGGATTGGGAGACTCTGCAACTTGCCAGCAGGTACACGATGCTCGGCCTTTACTTGCTGACAAGTTAGACAGTGTGCTACAAATCTCCCAATGTCTCTTTTCATCCCATTCCACCAAAACTGTGCCTTAAGATCCCTATACATCTTAGTCCCACCAGGATGGATGGTATAAGGTGTATAGTGGGCCTCCCTCAAGATCTGCTCTCGGATCTCTGCATCCATAGGCACACAAGCGCGGTCCCTGTACCGCAGTACTCCCGCAGCATCAACTGAAAAGTCCCCTATCAAACCAGTCTGCATCTGCTCTCGAATCCTCATCAGGTGGGGGTCCTCACTCTGTCTCTCCCGAATCCTGTCCAACAGAGTGGGCTGCACGACTAGAGACATAAGTCTAGCAGAGACCCCAGGGGACACAACCTCGAGCTCTAACCGCCTCATCTGCTCAAGTAATGGCGCCTGATCGGTGATCATCAAAGATAGACTCTGTACTGCTCTCCTGCTCAGGGCATCAGCAACCACGTTGGCCTTGTCAGGATGGTATAATATGTCTACATCATAATCTTTCAACAATTCCAACCATCTGCGCTGCCTCAAGTTGAGCTCCTTCTGTGTGAACAGGTATTTCAAGCTCTTGTGGTCGGTGTAAATCTCGCAGTGCTCCCCATACAGGTAGTGGCGCCACAACTTTAGTGCAAAAATCACTGCAGCTAGCTCCAAATCGTGGGTAGGGTAATTCTTTTCATAATCCTTCAGTTGCCGAGAGGCATAAGCGATTACCCTTCCCTCCTGCATCAGCACGCAACCAAGTCCACTGTGCGATGCGTCGCTGTATATCACGTATCCTTTCCCCATAACGGGGAGGGAAAGGACAGGAGCCGACATCAATCTGTTCTTTAATTCCTCAAAGCTCCTCTGGCAATCCTCACTCCAAGTAAACTTAATCTCTTTTCGCGTCAAACGAGTGAGGGGTGTGGAAAGTTTCGCAAAACCTTCCACAAACCGACGGTAATATCCTGCTAGGCCCATGAAACTGCGGACCTCTGATACCGTCGTCGGTCGGGGCCAATCCCGGACTGCCTCGATCTTCGCCGGGTCTACTGCCACTCCAGCGGCTGAAATCACGTGGCCCAAAAAGACAACCTCCCGAAGCCAAAAATCACACTTAGATAACTTGGCATACAACTTTCTCTCTCTCAGAAGTTGTAGCACAATCCTCAGGTGCTCCTCGTGCTCCATATCGCTTCGGGAATAAACTAGGATGTCATCAATAAAAACAACGACGAACCGGTCCAGGTATGGTCGAAAAATCCTGTTCATTAAATCCATAAAAGCAGCAGGGGCATTTGTCAATCCAAAAGGCATGACGGTGAACTCATAATGCCCGTACCGCGACCGGAATGCCGTCTTTGGGATGTCCTCGGCCTTCACCTTCAATTGGTGGTAACCAGACTGTAAGTCAATCTTGGAGAAGACACAAGACCCTTGCAGCTGATCAAATAAGTCATCAATGCGCGGCAAAGGGTACTTGTTCTTGATGGTCGCTTTATTCAGCTCCCGGTAATCAACGCACAGTCGAAGCGAACCATCCTTCTTCTTCACAAATAGCACCGGCGCTCCCCAAGGCGATACACTCGGTCTCACAAAACCCTTGTCCATTAAATCCTGGAGTTGCGCCTTTAATTCTCGCAGCTCAGCCGGTGCCATTCGGTAAGGAGCCTTAGAGATTGGCGCAGTTCCTGGAACTACGTCATCAAAAACTCAACCTCCCTATCCGGCGGCATACTAATCAGCTCTGGAGGAAACACATCCGGGAACTCGCGGGCAATCGGGATATCCGCGAGTCCCGGAGCCGCCGTAGGCTCCTTAACCACAGATGCCATAAAGGCTACGCATCCACTGCGCATCATCTGCCTCGCACGAGAAGTCGAAACCACAGAGGCAAAGAAAGCACTCTGGCACCCCCCGAAAACGAACACCTCCTGGCCTGGCTCGCTAAAGGTAACAGTCCTCGCGGCGCAATCAATCTTCGCGAAATGGCGAGCCAGCCAATCCATCCCCAGTACAATTTCAAAATCTCGCAGCTGACTAAGGACCATCAGGTCCGCTGGCAAAATCCAAGACTCAAGCTGTACGGGCAAGACCAACAACACTCCTCTACATGCAATATGTGATCGGGAATCTATACCTCTAATGCATGTGGCAATCGACCTAACTCTAGTCCATGAGATGATGCAAATGCTCTACTGATAAAAGAATGTGATGCACCGGTATCAAATAAAGTGCGAGCTCTAATACCAAAAAGTAAAGTGATACCTGCCACCACGTGGTCGGCTGCCGTGGAGTCCCCTACCTAAGCTGCGTAACGCGCCCGCTCTGAGCGGTCCCTGTACCGCAGTACTCCCGCAGCATCAACTGAAAAGTCCCCTATCAAACCAGTCTGCATCTGCTCTCGAATCCTCATCAGGTGGGGGTCCTCACTCTGTCTCTCCCGAATCCTGTCCAACAGAGTGGGCTGCACGACTAGAGACATAAGTCTAGCAGAGACCCCAGGGGACACAACCTCGAGCTCTAACCGCCTCATCTGCTCAAGTAATGGCGCCTGATCGGTGATCATCAAAGATAGACTCTGTACTGCTCTCCTGCTCAGGGCATCAGCAACCACGTTGGCCTTGTCAGGATGGTATAATATGTCTACATCATAATCTTTCAACAATTCCAACCATCTGCGCTGCCTCAAGTTGAGCTCCTTCTGTGTGAACAGGTATTTCAAGCTCTTGTGGTCGGTGTAAATCTCGCAGTGCTCCCCATACAGGTAGTGGCGCCACAACTTTAGTGCAAAAATCACTGCAGCTAGCTCCAAATCGTGGGTAGGGTAATTCTTTTCATAATCCTTCAGTTGCCGAGAGGCATAAGCGATTACCCTTCCCTCCTGCATCAGCACGCAACCAAGTCCACTGTGCGATGCGTCGCTGTATATCACGTATCCTTTCCCCATAACGGGGAGGGAAAGGACAGGAGCCGACATCAATCTGTTCTTTAATTCCTCAAAGCTCCTCTGGCAATCCTCACTCCAAGTAAACTTAATCTCTTTTCGCGTCAAACGAGTGAGGGGTGTGGAAAGTTTCGCAAAACCTTCCACAAACCGACGGTAATATCCTGCTAGGCCCATGAAACTGCGGACCTCTGATACCGTCGTCGGTCGGGGCCAATCCCGGACTGCCTCGATCTTCGCCGGGTCTACTGCCACTCCAGCGGCTGAAATCACGTGGCCCAAAAAGACAACCTCCCGAAGCCAAAAATCACACTTAGATAACTTGGCATACAACTTTCTCTCTCTCAGAAGTTGTAGCACAATCCTCAGGTGCTCCTCGTGCTCCATATCGCTTCGGGAATAAACTAGGATGTCATCAATAAAAACAACGACGAACCGGTCCAGGTATGGTCGAAAAATCCTGTTCATTAAATCCATAAAAGCAGCAGGGGCATTTGTCAATCCAAAAGGCATGACGGTGAACTCATAATGCCCGTACCGCGACCGGAATGCCGTCTTTGGGATGTCCTCGGCCTTCACCTTCAATTGGTGGTAACCAGACTGTAAGTCAATCTTGGAGAAGACACAAGACCCTTGCAGCTGATCAAATAAGTCATCAATGCGCGGCAAAGGGTACTTGTTCTTGATGGTCGCTTTATTCAGCTCCCGGTAATCAACGCACAGTCGAAGCGAACCATCCTTCTTCTTCACAAATAGCACCGGCGCTCCCCAAGGCGATACACTCGGTCTCACAAAACCCTTGTCCATTAAATCCTGGAGTTGCGCCTTTAATTCTCGCAGCTCAGCCGGTGCCATTCGGTAAGGAGCCTTAGAGATTGGCGCAGTTCCTGGAACTACGTCAATCAAAAACTCAACCTCCCTATCCGGCGGCATACTAATCAGCTCTGGAGGAAACACATCCGGGAACTCGCGGGCAATCGGGATATCCGCGAGTCCCGGAGCCGCCGTAGGCTCCTTAACCACAGATGCCATAAAGGCTACGCATCCACTGCGCATCATCTGCCTCGCACGAGAAGTCGAAACCACAGAGGCAAAGAAAGCACTCTGGCACCCCCCGAAAACGAACACCTCCTGGCCTGGCTCGCTAAAGGTAACAGTCCTCGCGGCGCAATCAATCTTCGCGAAATGGCGAGCCAGCCAATCCATCCCCAGTACAATTTCAAAATCTCGCAGCTGACTAAGGACCATCAGGTCCGCTGGCAAAATCCAAGACTCAAGCTGTACCGGGCAAGACCAACAACACTCCTCTACATGCAATATGTGATCGGGAATCTATACCTCTAATGCATGTGGCAATCGACCTAACTCTAGTCCATGAGATGATGCAAATGCTCTACTGATAAAAGAATGTGATGCACCGGTATCAAATAAAGTGCGAGCTCTAATACCAAAAAGTAAAGTGATACCTGCCACCACGTGGTCGGCTGCCGTGGAGTCCCCTACCTAAGCGGCGTAGACTCGCCCGCTCTGAGCTGGTGGTCGGTAGTCTGCAGGGTGGGAGGAAGGAGCCCTGCTCGCAGGAGCATAGGGTCGCTGAGCTGGCGGTCGCTGCTGAGGTGGAAGAGAAACTGAGGCCGAAGAAGGCGCCCCTGATGCCGAAAAAGGGCATGAAGATCGTATGTGCCCGGCCTGACCACAGCCATAACAACGCCCCCACCTCTGATCACAAGTGCCAGGGAAATGCTGACCCCCGCAGAAGATACAACTGCCAGGGGCCCGAAACTGCCGTGACTGCTGCTGCTGCTGCTGCCTGTGCGACTGCCGCTGAGATCCCTGCTGTCGCGACTGCGACCTCTGTTGCTGCGAGTGCTGCTGCTGTCGCTGGGGCTGCTGATGCTGTGGGGGCCTCTGGGATCCCCCAGGCCCTCGCCGCTCCGAACGCCCCCGGCCCATAAACTGAGGCGGTGGCGGTCGGGGCGGCCTCCAGGAACTGGCCTGTCCCCCCTCATCCGATGCTGGTCGCTTCCTCTCAGAACTCTGAGCGACCAGACCTCCGGGTCTAGAAACAACATGATCTCCCCTCTCGACCCACTGTGCATGATCCACTGCCTCTGATAAAGTCTGAAGCCTCTGGGCGTGTACCAAGGTATAAATCTCGGGGCGCAAACCTGTCTCAAACAGCTCCACCTGGTGCAGCCCATCCCTGGCAACATAGGGTACGCAGTTGAGCAACTGCGTAAACTCCTGGAAATAGTCCCACACTGGGCGATCACCCTGCTGCAGGTTCTTCAAGTCATCTTCTATCTTCTTCTTCACGCTCGTGGAGAAGTAAGTGTCAAGGATCATCCTCCTGAACTCCGACTAGGGTAGCTGTCGGGTGACCTGAAACTCTAAGGGCTCGACCCGACGCCACCAAGCATCTGCATCCCCCTCTAGACAGTGTACTGCCAAATGTGCTCTGAACCTCTGGTCAATGAAGAAGTCCCGAAACAACTTCTCCATTGACGCTAGCCACGATCCAATCTCCCAAGGGTGAGTGCTCCGCCCCGAGAACTTAGGGGGTCCTCGCTTACAGAACTGCGTGAGTTTGTCAGAAAACTCCCGCTCCTCCTCTGGGGTCAAAGGCCTGAACATCCCCTGGGCCCCACTGCTCGACGACGGCGCTGTAGGGGCAGGTGGAATAGTCGGTGGTACAATAGGTGGTACGGGGGCCTCTGCAGTAGTAGAGGGAGGTGCCGCAACCTGGGCAAATAACTGCTCGAACCTCTGCTCCTGTCGGCGGTGGCTCTCCGCCAACTGGGCCACCATGGCCCTCAGCTCACTGATCTCAGAAGGCCCGGACTGCTCCGGCTCCTCCGGGGGTGTAGGAGTACCCCGAGTAGGAATCTGCCGCCTAGGAGGCATCCTGCCACACAAGAATCCACGGGTCAGTAAACCAAACCACTCTCGACCCAATCCAGCGAAAGTCATGGACATTCCCCTATTTCTGTAACTTTATGTTGTCTGCAGCCAACATAATAGTCCCCCAGAAATAGGCTATGCCAATCCCTCTCCACTCACAGGAAGAGTTAACAACTAATTGCCGACTTTCGCACAATATCACGTCACTCACGCTCTGCCTTCCTAGGGTCTGCCAAAAGCCTAGGGTTTCCTAAGTCCCAACTGACCTATCCCTAAGCTCTGATACCACCTAATCTGTCACGCCCCGGGTGTAAACCAGAACCCGGGCCCGTCCACAGATCCGCCGTGCATACGGAATTTTCCGTGTACACGAAGCGCTGGTAACCTGCTCAGATATAAAATATATAATAAAGGAGCATAAAACAGAGCTAAACTAAAACTAATACATCTCAGACAAATACTGGAAATAAAAGTACAATAAGCTCTCAAAAATATACAAGTGTCTCTCCCAGCTCACGAAATAAATACAACCAGCTGGCCGCAGCCAGACCCAAAATAAAAGGAAATACAACCGTCTGAGTGTACTGGGGATACATCAAAACTACAAAACTCAACTCGGGGCAGTGGCTATCTAATCAGCGATCCTCTTACCTCGATCCAGGGAAGAGGGTCCCGCAACTCCCGCAGAGGACTCTGCAAAACAAAGGGGAAAAGAAAAGAGAAAGCAGTGGGGGGTGAGAACTACTATAAAAACAGTAGCCTCCCCTAGTGGGTAGACCTCAAACTCAGACGTGCCCACTAGGACTATCAGAGGCGAAAATGAAAACAGAGGTGGTAAGCTACAAGTACACTACTGATGAAGAGCCACCACTAACATGCCTCTAAGATGCCTAACTAAAGAATAGCTGAAAGCATGCACCAGAACGTCAAAGACTGACAGACCAACCCAATCAAAACACCAGTAAACACTGGTGTTGCCTGCTCTGCTGTCAACCTCACAACTCAGTTTCTCCCCTGTCCAAATGACCGGAACCCAACACGGTCTGACCGGCACCCAACACGGTCTGAAACCTACTCCGGAGTGGCACTCGAGGGGAGCGACCCCACACGAGCATAGTATCACTGTCACTAGTATCATCAGTATCATAAAATAGCAGGACGGGGTCACGACTCTGATCAAAGTGGGAAAACCCATCCACTAATGGGAAACTCGATCCCCTACCTCCAATCTGATGCAAAAGTAATAATAATAATAATAATCCGGTCAACCGCCCACAGTCCGCGGTCGCCGCAACACCCAAACATCGATCCCCGACTGTCCCAACTCTGAACATCTGACTACACAATCCCCTAAGACTAGACGACAGGAGAACGAATAAAGCATGGTTTCTCCTAAGTCAATTCCAATATGTTTGTGTAGCAGAAAAAGGTGGCCTAGCTAGATGACCATTCAAGCATGCAAAGTCCTTTATTTGATAAAATCATTTCAATTATTCTAACATATGCAACATTAAGTGTTTGGAACTCCCGATGTACATGTGGCAGGATATATGATACATGATACATTTCCAAAATCTGTCCCCCAATTCCACAGTCCAGAATTCTCCAATTTTTACCTGCGAATAATACCCAGAAAAATCCAAGAAAAATACTATCGCGATCCTTACGACGATCCCGTCGAAACGAGTACCTGCACGCCCAAATCGGAGTTTCCTACGCTGAGATAAAAATCCGGCAACGGGTACACCCCAATCCAAACTGTACCAAATTTCTGTAACAAAGAACCACAGAGAAAGGAGATTCTCACCCTCGTGCAAAATCCAGAAAAATCTGAGAAAAATCCAGGAGACTCCTTGTGAAGAGTAGATGAAGATTGCCTTTTGAATCGCCTTAATCCGACGTCTGAGCGAAAAGATACGGCTAGAACACCGCGGTGCTGTCCAAAAGTCCGCGAGGAAAAATGGGTCAAATGGGTGCTTAGAAAACTCCAAGATCAGCACGGAAATCGAGGAACCTCAAAACACAGGAGTTGAAGTCCTACCTGTCGTGAGTCCAACAGCGCAAGAATCGGCAAAATCCGAAGTCGGGGTGAGTCGGAGGAGTCCAAACACTAAGAAGGGGCGAAGAGGATCGCCGGGAAACAAGCGTCGCGCCGCGCCGTAAAATGGTGAACCTCGGGAAGAGTGCCTCCAAAAATCCTCAAAGTTCTCCAATGGGTAGAGCACTGAGTGAGGGAAAACTTCTCTGAAGACACTCAGCGAAAAAAGGGTCCAAAGAGCCTAAAGAACGAACAGGGAATCCTATTTATAGGCCCAGCCCATAAGCTGTTGGGCCGGGTTTTCGGGCGCAGGTTTCGGGCGCACTGCGCCCGGAAACCCGGTTGTACACCTCCCGTCCGACGCGCCCGAAAGTCCCAGGTGCGGCCACGTCACCCCAAAGAGGGGACAGCAATCCCAGGCGGCCCGCTGTGCGCAGCGTGTCCCCTCGCGGTCAGCGGGGGTAGGTACGGCCGCCCAACCGCGAGGCGACACGTGGCGCACTCGAGTGCGGCCGACCGCCCGCTTGGCGCCACTGTGCGCGCGCTGTCCCGAGGCGCCCCACTGCGCGCACCGTGGACCGCGCCCATGTGAGCCAGCGAATCCGAAGCCGCCACGTGTCATGCGCCCGGTCCACCGCTACCGCGCAAAACCGCTGAGCCGTGCCGCGTGCGCCGGCCTATCAGGGCACGCCACGCGTCTCCCGCCCGCGGTCCATGCACCGCCGCGCCTCCCCGTGGACCGAGCTGCGTGAGCCGGCCAATAATAGGCCGCCACGTGGCTCAGGCCGGTCCACGAGTCTCCCCCATGCACCGAAAATCCCCGAAAACTTCCGGAAGCCCGCTTTTGGTCATCCGGACTCCAAATTTAACAAGCAAATAGCCGTTTTCAAGCGTTTTTCCACGCTGAATCCAAATCCAACCTCAGATTGGCCCAAAACCTTTTCTAAAATTCGGCAAATACAGCCGAAGGCCAAATCCGCTATCAAAGTCTCACAAGGTCCATCTGTGGCACCCCTTCGATGCACCATGGGCCAGACACACCAACACTAGGTGTTCTACACAGTGGATTCGCCGGAAAGTTGCAGGGGAAAAACCAGTACACTACAATTAATGGATCACGAGAGTAGTCTGATGGCCCCATTGAATGCTTAGAAGTGGTTTCGCGCGCAATGGATATTAAAATTGGACTCGGGGCGAAGTTTGGATAAAGGATCACCTCTCCGGTTGCCTTCGGGAATTTTTAGAGTTGGAATTTGGCAAATCGGACTTCAGAATTGGACCCGGCGCGGAAATCGGATCAAGTGGGCTATCCGGGGGCATTCGGCTAATTTTCGGATGAGAATTTGGAGAATTGGACATCGTTTTTGGATTCAGCGCGCGAAATGTTGGGTCGTATATAATACGGATCTAAATAGGGGAAGAAACACCTAGAGGGGGGTGAATAGGTGTAAACGTATAAACACTCCAAAAATCGTTGCGATAAAACCCAATGCGGAAAATAAAATAACACGCAAGATTTTTACGTGGAAAACTCCATCACCGGAGTAAAAAACCACGGGACCGATAACACGGCAGAAATCCACTAGAATTAAAACACGTACAAGGTGATTTACCGTACACACTTACGACTCAACCTTTTCCATACGCTCCTAGAGGATCTTCTCCGCTCGCTCCGACGCTTCTCGAATCCACGATCTGCGCCCAACGCCGAATCCACGGCGTCCAACGTCGAATCCACGACGTCCGACCGAATCCACGGTCTTCACCCAAAAGCACCGTTCGAATCCACGAACGTGCCTCGCTCCGAATCCACGAGAGCGATTGAACCTTGAATCCACAAGGACACGCGAATCCACGCGCCGATTTTTGGGGAAAATCGTTGTTTTTGGGTGGTGATGATCCGCCGAATACTTAGATCAAAGATAGATCGGAAATACCATCTAAGTATTCATTAGTTTGATTCAACTCAAGATGTGAGTATGAAAACCTAGAATCAAACTAATCAATATAGATGAAGAAACATAGAGTATTCTCTAATGATTTCCTTTCTTCTCTATATGTGGATCTATAGCCGTATAAGATGATACAAGAAAATGACGGCTATGTGGATTCACCCTAGAAAGAAAGACATAGGGTGTATTTATAGGTTAGAAACCCTAGGAAGGAGATAAGAATCAAAAACCAACCATTTCTGGATTTTTACGGACGGCGATCCGGATCGTGATAACTAGGATCCGGATCGTCATAACGAAACAGCCAATTCCAGAAAAACGAAGGTTCGGGATCCGGATCATGTGACTACGATCCGGATCGTTCATACAGTTTACCAAACATCAACGTTCGGGATCCGGATTGCGAAGCAAGATCCGGATCGTTCAAGGTAGATGGTAAACTCAACGTTCGGGATCCGGATCAAGAGACTACGATCCGGATTGCGACGATGTATGAACGAACCACCTTCGGGATCCGGATCGAACAACCTGATCCGGATCCTGAACATGTCCCAAGTCCAATTTTTGATTTTTATGCAATGAAAGATTCTTCCAAGTGTTTCTATACTACAAGAAGTATTCGGATCACACAAAATCTTTAGTTAAACATACCTGATCCTTTTGAATTCTTCTTTCTTGAGATTGAGTTAAATGATCCAACTTTCTTCACCTTCAATCTTCAAGACTTGAGACTTTCACGAAACTACGCCAACTCAAATTCCGTAACAATCTCCCCCTTTGGCGGTTTCGTGACAAAACATAGATCCACTAAAGAAAATTCAAAAAGATATTTTTGTTGCTATCACCATACAACAAAAATTTACAATGGAGATCCAAAATACAATACATGAGTTAAAACCCTAAAACAGACTCTAGACTTAGACATCTGTACTCTCTGCAAAAAGAAATCATTCTTGACAAAAGAAATCGTTAGATACCTCAAGAATTTTGTATTATTCAAAAACCTCAAGCAGAGATGAAGTTTAAACTCATTTATACTTACCATGACATTTATATTCAGATATGTAAACTGATCATAGTTAAAGAAACACCAACATATCTTCTTTGCACGTAAAAACCAAATGTCATGAACATGTTTGTGACAAACTTATATATATATATAGATATGTAATTGATCAGAGTTAAGAACCAACATATCTTCTATGCAATCAAAAACCAAGTGTCACAAACTTGTTAGTGAACATCAACTTGTTAGTTATATTACATGCCCAAATAGTTAGCAAATAGTTAGTCGAGGCATGCATTCATATAGCTGAAAAACCTCAAGTTGAAGTTGAGATCATACTTACCTTGATGTATACAAAATCTTCATCATCAAGATTTTCAAGTTCCCTTACCTTGATGTCCATGCACATCATCATCATTGTTCCCTTACCTTGATGTCCATGCACATCATCATCATTGTTCAATCAATCATTGTTCAAGCATTGTTCAAGTTCTCTATAAACTCTCTCCCCCTTTTTGTCACAAAATCAGCCAAAAACACAAAAATTTAAGGAGAGTTAAAGATTTCAAAAATTGTTCCGAAAAATAAGAACTAGAACTAAAAGTAAGTCCTAAAAGCTGAACTAAAGTCTAAAAAGATAAAATCCTGCACAAATTTGCACAAAAATTGTTAAAGCACAAATTAGTCATCCGAGTCTGAGTCCTCAGACGCACTATATCCCATCTTAGTGAACATGTTCTTGATCAATTTCCTCATTGAATTTACTTTCTTGGTCAATGTAATTTGGGATGCCGTTATGATCTCGAGTTCTTCAGACATTTGCCTTTGTTCTGATGCTTGTTGAGACGGTGAGGCCGAGGTGCCGACACAAGGTTTCTTTCCAGTGGAATGTGTCGGAGTAACATGTGGTAATTTGTGAAGTGACTTCACAATCGTTGACTCATCTATCATCCCCCAACAGTGTTGATAAGATGTCGAGCTTATATCAATGTCAAACTTTTGTAAGATCCTCATGATGATTAACGGAAACGGAAGTCGCTCAGAAGGATGAGGATGCACAATATATCTTGACATTCTATTCCAAATTATGTAGGGGATATTCATGTTCAATCCTACAGCCTCAGAGGGATGACCTAAGAGATATAGGAACAGCAGTCTCTCCCATCTCACGACCTTAGTCTGCATGTTAGGTAGAATATTGTAACACGTGATGAAATTTAGAAATCGGTATTCCAGTCGAAGATGTTTGGATTTTACACTTTTACCATTAGCTGAATTCGTTCCTTCCAAACAAATTTTATCTATCACTGTTCGCCACAAGGCATTCGTCAAACTTTTTCCTTTCAAAAAGTTGACCCCCGATGTGTTAGATTCCATTCCAAGAACTTCGCCAATTAGCTGCGGAGTGATTTTAAGTTTCATCCCTTGGATAATTGTATAGAAATGCATTGATCCATGTTCTCCTTCTTGAAGATGTGTGGCATTCGTGTAAAAAGTCCTTACACGATACAAACAATACCCAAGTAGTTCGGGGAATCGGCAGACTTGGATGAGATTAGCTTGCTCAATCAAGGTTCCAAACTCAGGTGAGTGATTTCGGAGATCTTCAATGTTGACATGACGTTCACCGATGCATTCACGACGTTCAAACGCTCGAACGCGATCCATGCTGACGAACACTCCTTCCACGCGAGGCGGGGAGTCAGGAACAATCGGTGTGTTAAAATCAGCGTCTCGTCGTAGTCCAAAACGTCTAGTTACTCGTTTCCTTTTCACAGAGATGGTTGGTTTAGTCATAGGCGCTTTTCCTTTGTCCATGGGTGCTTTTCCTTTCGAAGCATCGGACGCCTTTTGTTCAGGCAAAGATTCATCATCATCTGTCAATGCAGTCCAATCTATCTCGTGACAATCCACCTCTGTATCACTGACCTCGACAAATTCACCTTTTTGTTGTGTTTTCTTAGCTCTCTTTAATTTGTTTGTGGCCCGAGTGTGCACTATTGTGACCAACAAAAGAATGATCCATGAGAATCCCATTGATCCAAATGCTTTGAGAAGATTTAAATCCTGTGAAGACCAACTCAAGAACACAAAAATTCTTAGTTTTCAAAAATTTGAAAAATTGTACCCAAACAATCATAATCATGTAGAGAAGCCAAGAATCAAATTAGTTTTGCAAAAGGACTTTTAAAAGTAGATCAATTGCATGAATTTCGAAAATCCTTATTATATGCCCTAAAACCGAAATTTTAGAAATCGAAGCCTAAAAATCCGTTAATCAGGAGAAAACCTTGCATATAATCAAAACTAATCTACCCAGAGTTCTTATTTCAAAAGAAATTTGATCAAAAACCATCCACAAACAAAGTTGATCCAAGAAAATCGTGCGTTTGAGGAGGAAAAGAGAAAAACGGTGAAAAACCGAGATTTTGATCAATAAAACTTACTTGGAATTGAAGAACTTTGAGTTTGAAAGCTTCCAAGGAGGATGAAATCTAGAGAGAAGCGCTCTGGAAACTTTTGAACAAAAGATTGGAGTAAAAGAAATCAAAACCCTTTTGTTCTTTATAAAAACCTAGCCGCGATCCGGATCCTCCCGAGCTTGCGATCCGGATCGGCTACCCGCAGTGAGAAAACTGCGTCCGGGATCCGGATCGGAAGGTCCAATCCGGATCGTCAGCCCGCAGGAGAAAACCTGCGTTCGGGATCCGGATCACCTTGCCCGATCCGGATCGGCCCCAACTTTTTCTTTAGAAAATTTCAGAGAAATTCAGGAAAATCCAGAAAAAGATTGTAAGCACAAATGTGTATCAACTTTAAACAAAAATCATCGTTTCATACAACAAGAATTAGATTATGCCAAATCTATCAATAATATCCAAAAATGAAACGAAAATTTACAAGAATTAAATCCCTTAAAGTTGAACACCTTCAATCACATCTAACTTGATCTTATGAGTAATGCCTTTATCAAATCATCAATTCAGTAAAGAAAATGAAATACAAAGATCAATAGATGTTTGAAATCCCAAATATAGTAGATAATATTTCTAGACAATCTGTTGAAGAGAGTGGCTCTTTGAGCATCTTTCTTTAAAATCCCACCTTATACCAACCTTGAAATTTGACAGAGTCAAGTATTTCAATATGCATTTTACTTAATCAAAAAAAAATTTGAACAACCATGCTTGGTATACATGTGGTAGCTGCACACAATACTCGGACGACCGAGGTGGTAGCTCTTTCCTCCATGTGGTGGTAGTTTTCACACTCCTCATTGGGATGTAACTCTTTCCACATCTTTTGAGCATTTTACATTATCTTTGACTCCCCCTCAATTGGCTATCAATTATTTAAGATATAAAGTATTCAACCAAAAATTGATCTCGATTTCATACTCGACTAAACAGTCAAATAAGATAATGACTATACCAAGAGATCATTGAGAGAGAGAAATTGACTTTGATCACTTTAGAAGATGATTTAATTAACATAAATGATCATTGCAACAGTGAAATATTATGATGGCAAAAGCATAATAAATTTCTAAATGTGTGAACAGATGCAATTAAAGTCAATTATGATCTATGCTCAATTAATGTCCTATGTACAAACATAGATAAAGAACAAAACAAAAACAAATACAAAACCTATCCTAAGCAAAGATTTCAAAAAGAAGATTATTTCAAGGAAAGCATCCCAATTGCTTTTCGTAAATGAATAAAACGTTTTTGATCCAAAGGTTTTGTTAAAATGTCAGCTAATTGATCCTCAGTTGAAATATATGAAAGTTGAAGAGTATTTGATTCAACTAGCTCTCTAAGAAAATGATATCTAAGTTCAATATGTTTTGTTCTAGAGTGCAACACAGGGTTTTTAGAAATGTTAATTGCACTTGTGTTGTCACAAAGAATTGTTACCGAAGATGCTGAAATGCGGAAGTCACTCAATACGCTTTTCATCCAAATGAGTTGAGTTGAGCAACTTCCAGCTGAAATGTATTCCGCTTCGGCAGTCGAGAGTGCTATGCAATTCTGCTTTTTACTGTGCCATGCAACAAGGCAATGGCCAAGATAGAAGCATGCACCACTCGTGCTTTTCCGATCATCCACTGATCCTGCCCAATCGGCATCTGAGTATCCAACAATGTCCAGACTTGTTCCCATAACGAAACAGCAATTCCAGAAAAACGAAGGTTCGGGATCCGGATCATGTGACCGATCCGATCCGTTTCACCGTTTCAGGTGAACCTCCTTTGGTGGATTGGATTGCGAAGCAAGATCCGGATCGTTCAAGGTAGATCCGGTAAACTAACCGGGATCCGGATCAAGAGACTACGATCCGGATTGCGACGATGTATGACAGTTTCTCGTCGGGATCCTCACAATGTGATCCACTTCCAAGTCCAGTTGTGGCTAGTTATTGGAGTTGAAAACTTTACAAGTGTTTCTACACTACAAGAAGTATTCGGATCACACAAATTCTTTAGTTAAACATACCTGATCCTTTTGAATTCTTCTTTCTTGAGATTGAGTTAAATGATCCAACTTTCTTCACCTTCAATCTTCAAGACTTGAGACTTTCACGAAACTACGCCAACTCAAATTCCGTAACAATCTCCCCCTTTGGCGGTTTCGTGACAAAACATAGATCCACTAAAGAAAATTCAAAAAGATATTTTTGTTGCTATCACCATACAACAAAAATTTACAATGGAGATCCAAAATACAATACATGAGTTAAACTCCTAAAACAGACTCTAGACTTAGACATCTGTACTCTCTGCAAAAAGAAATCATTCTTGACAAAAGAAATCGTTAGATACCTCAAGAATTTTGTATCATTCAAAAACCACAAACAGAGATGAAGTTTAAACTCATTTATACTTACCATGACATTTATATTCAGATATGTAAACTGATCATAGTTAAAAACACCAACATATCTTCTTTGCACGTAAAAACCAAATGTCATGAACATGTTTGTGACAAACTTATATATATATAGATATGTAATTGATCAGAGTTAAGAACCAACATATCTTCTATGCAATCAAAAACCAAGTGTCACAAACTTGTTAGTGAACATCAACTTGTTAGTTATATTACATGCCCAAATAGTTAGCAAATAGTTAGTCGAGGCATGCATTCAAACAAATGGAAAACCAAAAGTTGAAGTTCTACTTACCTTTGTGTTTCAACTTACCTTTGATGTTCCAACACATCATCATGTTCAATCAATCATTGTTCAAGTTCTCTATAACTCTCTCCCCCTTTTTGTCACAAAATTAGCCAAAAACACAAAATTTAAGGAGAGTTAAAGATTTCAAAAATTGTTCCGAAAAATAAGAACTAGAACTAAAAGTAAGTCCTAAAAGCTGAACTAAAGTCTAAAAAGATAAAATCCTGCACAAATTTGCACAAAAATTGTTAAAGCACAAATTAGTCATCCGAGTCTGAGTCCTCAGACGCACTATATCCCATCTTAGTGAACATGTTCTTGATCAATTTCCTCATTGAATTTACTTTCTGGTCAATGTAATTGGGGATGGCCGTTATGATCTCGAGTTCTTCAGACATTCGCCTTTGTTTCTGATGCTTGTTGAGACGGTGAGGCCGAGGTTGCCGACACAAGGTTTTTCTTCCAGTGGAATGTGTCGGAGTAACATGTGGTAGTTTGTGAAGTGACTTCACAATCGTTGACTCATCTATCATCCCCCAACAGTGTTGATAAGATGTAGAGCTTATATCAATGTCAAACTTTTGTAAGATCCTCATGATGATTAACGGAAACGGAAGTCGCTCAGAAGGATGAGGATGCACAATATATCTTGACATTCTATTCCAAATTATGTAGGGGATATTCATGTTCAATCCTACAGCCTCAGAGGGATGACCTAAGAGATATAGGAACAGCAGTCTCTCCCATCTCACGACCTTAGTCTGCATGTTAGGGTAGAATGTTGTAACACGTGATGAAATTTAGAAATCGGTATTCCAGTCGAAGATGTTTGGATTTTACACTTTTACCATTAGCTGAATTCGTTCCTTCCAAACAAATTTATCTATCACTGTTCGCCACAAGGCATTCGTTTAAACTTTTTCCTTTCAAAAAGTTGACCCCCAATGTGTTAGATTCCATTCCAAGAACTTCGCCAATTAGCTGCGGAGTGATTTTAAGTTTCATCCCTTGGATAATTGTATAGAAATGCATTGATCCATGTTCTCCTTCTTGAAGATGTGTTGCATTCGTGTAAAAGGTCCTTACACGATACAAACAATACCCAAGTAGTTCGGGGAATCGGCAGACTTGGATGAGATTAGCTTGCTCAATCAAGGTTCCAAACTCAGGTGAGTGATTTCGGAGAGCTTCAATGTTGACATGACGTTCACCGATGCATTCACGACGTTCAAACGCTCGAACGCGATCCATGCTGACGAACACTCCTTCCACGCGAGGCGGGGAGTCAGGAAACTATCGGTGTGTTAAAATCAGCGTCTCGTCGTAGTCCAAAACGTCTAGTTACTCGTTTTCTTTTCACAGAGATGGTTGGTTTAGTCATAGGCGCTTTTCCTTTGTCCATGGGTGCTTTTCCTTTCGAAGCATCGGACGCCTTTTGTTCAGGCAATGATTCATCATCATCTGTCAATGCAGTCCAATCTATCTCGTGACAATCCACCTCTGTATCACTGACCTCGACAAATTCACCTTTTTGTTGTGTTTTCTTAGCTCTCTTTAATTTGTTTGTGGCCCGAGTGTGCACTATTGTGACCAACAAAAGAATGATCCATGAGAATCCCATTGATCCAAATGCTTTGAGAAGATTTAAATCCTGTGAAGACCAACTCAAGAACACAAAAATTCTTAGTTTTCAAAAATTTGAAAAATTGTACCCAAACAATCATAATCATGTAGAGAAGCCAAGAATCAAATTAGTTTTGCAAAAGGACTTTTAAAAATAGATCAATTGCATGAATTTCGAAAATCCTTATTATATGCCCTAAAACCGAAATTTTAGAAATCGAAGTCTAAAAATCCGTTAATCAGGAGAAAACCTTGCATATAATCAAAACTAATCTACCCAGAGTTCTTATTTCAAAAGAAATTTGATCAAAAACCATCCACAAACAAAGTTGATCCAAGAAAATCGTGCGTTTGAGGAGGAAAAGAGAAAAACGGTTGAAAAACCGAGATTTTGATCAATAAAACTTACTTGGAATTGAAGAACTTTGAGTTTGAAAGCTTCCAAGGAGGATGAAATCTAGAGAGAAGCGCTCTGGAAACTTTTGAACAAAAGATTGGAGTAAAAGAAATCAAAACCCTTTTGTTCTTTATAAAAACCTAGCCGCGATCCGGATCCTCCCGAGCTTGCGATCCGGATCGGCTACCCGCAGTGAGAAAACTGCGTTCGGGATCCGGATCGGAAGGTCCAATCCGGATCGTCAGCCCGCAGGAGAAAACCTGCGTTCGGGATCCGGATCACCTTGCCCGATCCGGATCGGCCCCAACTTTTTCTTTAGAAAATTTCAGAGAAATTCAGGAAAATCCAGAAAAAGATTGTAAGCACAAATGTGTATCAACTTTAAACAAAAATCATCGTTTCATACAACAAGAATTAGATTATGCCAAATCTATCAATAATATCCAAAAATGAAACGAAAATTTACAAGAATTAAATCCCTTAAAGTTGAACACCTTCAATCACATCTAACTTGATCTTATGAGTAATGCCTTTATCAAATCATCAATTCAGTAAAGAAATGAAATACAAAGATCAATAGATGTTTGAAATCCCAAATATAGTAGATAATATTTCTAGACAATCTGTTGAAGAGAGTGGCTCTTTGAGCATCTTTCTTTAAAATCCCACCTTATACCAACCTTGAAATTTGACAGAGTCAAGTATTTCAATATGCATTTTACTTAATCAAAAAAATTTGAACAACCATGCTTGGTATACATGTGGTAGCTGCACACAATACTCGGACGACCGAGGTGGTAGCTCTTTCCTCCATGTGGTGGTAGTTTTCACACTCCTCATTGGGATGTAACTCTTTCCACATCTTTTGAGCATTTTACATTATCTTTGACTCCCCCTCAATTGGCTATCAATTATTTAAGATATAAAGTATTCAACCAAAAATTGATCTCGATTTCATACTCGACTAAACAGTCAAATAAGATAATGACTATACCAAGAGATCATTGAGAGAGAGAAATTGACTTTGATCACTTTAGAAGATGATTTAATTAACATAAATGATCATTGCAACAGTGAAATATTATGATGGCAAAAGCATAATAAATTTCTAAATGTGTGAACAGATGCAATTAAAGTCAATTATGATCTATGCTCAATTAATGTCCTATGTACAACATAGATAAAGAACAAAACAAAAACAAATACAAAACCTATCCTAAGCAAAGATTTCAAAAAGAAGATTATTTCAAGGAAAGCATCCCAATTGCTTTTCGTAAATGAATAAAACGTTTTTGATCCAAAGGTTTTGTTAGAAAGTCAGCTAATTGATCTTCAGTTGAAATATATGAAAGTTGAAGAGTATTTGATTCAACTAGCTCTCTAAGAAAATGATATCTAAGTTCAATATGTTTTGTTCTAGAGTGCAACACAGGGTTTTTAGAAATGTTAATTGCACTTGTGTTGTCACAAAGAATTGTTACCGAAGATGCTGAAATGCGGAAGTCACTCAATACGCTTTTCATCCAAATGAGTTGAGTTGAGCAACTTCCAGCTGAAATGTATTCCGCTTCGGCAGTCGAGAGTGCTATGCAATTCTGTTTTTTACTGTGCCATGCAACAAGGCAATGGCCAAGATAGAAGCATGCACCACTCGTGCTTTTCCGATCATCCACTGATCCTGCCCAATCGGCATCTGAGTATCCAACAATGTCCAGACTTGTTCCCATAGGATACCAAATTCCGAAGTTAATTGATCCTTTGATGTACCGGATGATCCGTTTCACCGCTTTCAGGTGAACCTCCTTTGGTGCTGATTGATATCTCGCGCAAATCCCAACACTAAAGGATATATCCGGGCGACTAGCCGTGAGGTAAAGTAGACTTCCAATCATACTTCTATACAGTTTCTCGTCTACATCCTCACTATGTGATTCACTTCCAAGTCCCTTGTGGCTAGTTCCCATTGGAGTTGGAAAATCTTTACAATTTTCTAGATCAAACTTTTTGACCAACTCCAGTGCATACTTGGATTGACTCAAGTGAATACCTTCATCATTTTGTTTAATTTGCAATCCAAGGAAATAAGACAATTCGCCCATCATGGACATCTCAAATTCGCTTTCCATGGTCTCCGCGAATTTAGAAGCATCATTATCTTTTGTTGCACCAAATACAACGTCATCGACATAGATTTGTGCTACAATGAAATTATTTTGATAATGCTTCACAAAGAGAGTCCTGTCAGCTCCCCCTCGAGTATAGCCCTTCTCCAAAAGGTGCTTTGTTAACCTTTCGTACCATGCTCGCGGTGCTTGTTTCAGACCGTAAAGAGCCTTTTTCAAACGAAAAACATGGTTAGGTTGTTTATGATCTACAAAACCTTTCGGTTGAGCTACATAAACTTCCTCATTTAAAAACCCATTTAGAAATGCGCTCTTGACGTCCATTTGAAATAATTTGATTTTAAAATGACAAGCAATAGCAAACAATATACGAATGGACTCGAGTCTAGCTACAGGGGCGAAAGTTTCGTCAAAGTCTATACCTTCTACTTGAGAGTAGCCTTGAGCAACTAGTCGTGCCTTGTTCCTGATGATAGTACCATCTTCATCTTTCTTGTTCTTGAAGATCCATTTGGTACCTATCACATTATGTTGCTTTGGAGGCTTCGTTAATTCCCAGACTTTGTTTCGCTCAAATTGATGGAGCTCTTCCTGCATTGCTTTAATCCAGTAGTCATCCTGAAGAGCTTCATCTATTGTCTTTGGTTCGATTAAAGATACATAGCAAGCAAATCCGCAAACCAACTGCCTTCGAGTTCTAACTCCTTCTTGTGGATCTCCAATGATGTTCGATTCCGGATGATCCTTGGAGATTCGTAGCGTTTGTTGAAACGGAGTACTCGGAGGTACACGAGATGATTCCTGCACATCAGATAAACTAGAAGAACCATTAGATGCATCATTAATATTGGAAGTATTATTATGAGAAGATGCACTAGCAGGAGAATCATCATCTAGAGAGATATCGAGGGTAGATTTTTCAGATTCAAAATGAGAAGCTTCATCTACTTTAACATTTATAGATTCTACGATCGTCTTAGATTCAATGTTAAATACTCGATATGCTCTGCTATTCGTAGAATAACCCAAAAAGATCCCTTCATCACTTCGAGAGTCGAACTTTCCAAGATTTTCACGGTCACGTAAGATGTGACATCGACTCCCGAAGATACGAAAGTACTTGATATCCGGTTTTCTACTAAACCACAGCTCATGTGGTGTATTCAAGGTTCCTGGGCGCAAATACACTCTGTTAATGACATAGACAGCGGTGTTCACAGCTTCAGCCCAAAAATGTAGCGGTAATTTCCGGCTATGAAGCATCACATGCGCCATCTCTTGAACAACCCTGTTTTTGCGCTCAACAACACCATTCTGCTGAGGTGTATAGGGTGCCGAGAATTCATGTTTAATGCCATTTGAAGTACAAAAGTCAATGAATTTTGAATTTATGAATTCTCCACCCCTATCACTTCTAACACGAATGATCTTTTCATTCTTTTCAATCATAATACGATGGCAAATCTCATGAAAAGAGTCAAACGTATCAGCTTTCTCTCTCAAAAATGCTACCCAAGAAAACCGAGAGAAATCATCAACCAATAAAAAGATGTACCATTTACCTCCCAAGGATGGTTGACGGGTCGGCCAAAAGAAAAGGAAGAAAAGAAAAATAGTCTACACAAACTATACAAGATTTAATCGTAGAGCGATTAAGGACAAGGAGGGGTTTCACCTTTGCATACCCAAACCTTTTGAGTTTTGGAGTATGTCGGTAAAGGTTGAGAGATTCTCCTTGAAGACGACGTCTTGTATGATTGATCTTTTTCTTTTGTTATCGTCTTGTTTGAGGTGCTACCAATGTTCTTTCCTTTTGAAAAATCCTTCCGTGAATTTCGGGAAGTGAGCTTATTGGTAGCAATTGCAAGATGTGGTTGATTTGTTCTTTGAGCTCCAATCTCGCAATTTCTTTCGATGTGCCCTGCAAAATTACAACGAAAACATACCTTTAAGCTTGACGATTCCGAAGAGGATGAAGTAGGTTTGTTGTCGTTGTTTGTCTTGAATTCCGATGTCGGAGGAGGAGATACCGACTGAGGCACAAAGACTGTCCCACTCGAACTTGGACTGTTTCCAGTTTGAGTGTACCCGAGGCCGAACCGATTTGTTTGACCGAGACCAAGATGTTTATCCAACTTACTCCTTCCTGAAAAGAATTGCTGTAAGTCATCCTTGAGTTGGAGAATGGTCTCCGTCATTTCCAGTCTTTCCTGTCGGCCCTCGCCATAGAGCTTCGAGAGATAGTTTGCTTTGTTCATCATATCTATATAGTTCTTCTCGAGCTGCTTATTGGACTCTTGAAGGGAAACATTTGCTTTTATCAAATTATCCCTTTCCACTTCAAGATCGGTCGAGAGAGAAGTTACCCTTTTTACTTCTTCTTCGAGATCCTGTAATCTCCCTCTCAACCCCTTGTTTTGCTTAGCCGGTTTCCTTAAATCCCGTATAGATCTATGATAGGCTAGAGCAAACTCTTCACCTTCCGAATCATCCGATTCGTTGTCCGTTGCAATCTTTTCAACAGTGGAGTTGGACAACGACTCGGATGTACTTGCCATTAAGCACATGAATGGTGAAGATGTGGACGCGTGGAATGCGGTGGAGCTCTTTTCTTCATTACTTGAAGACGACTCATTTGACGTTGAGTTGTCATCCCAAGTGACGACTTGCATCGCCTTCTTCTTTGCCGGATACTTGTTAGGACATTCCGTTGCAATGTGGCCGTAGCCTCGACATTTGAAGCATTGCAGTTGTCCTTCTGAACTTTTCTTATCCTTTGAGAAGTTTTCCTGCTTTCTTGACTTGTGACTTGGAGTACCCTTGCCTTTGTTCCACTTTCCGAAGGATGGAGATTTGCTTGAATTACCCCTTCGAAAGTTGCGGCGAAACTTCCTTGTCAAGAGAGCGAGCTGCTTCTCAAATTCCTCCATAGAAAGGTTCTCGTCATCGTCCGAGGAGGATGTATCCGCGTCTTTTTCCTTAGTTGTTTTCAACGCATAACCTGAAGACTTAGAAGTGGATGCTTTTCCAGAAGAATTGTTAGTATTAAAAGTCATTTCATAAGTTTGTAATGAACCAACTAATTCTTCTACACGTATTTCGTCCGGGTGTTTAATAGTTTCAATGGCAGTAACCTTTGGGCGAAATCGTTCAGGAAGAGTTCTTAAGATTTTTCTTACAATCTTAAATTCTGGAATCTTCTCTCCCAGATTAGCACATGAGTTTACGATGTCTTGCAATCGTGTATAGTAGTCCGTGAAAGATTCATTTTCTGCCATCAAGATGGAGTCAAACTTGCTCGTAAGCATCTGCAGTTTCTGAATCTTCACGAGGTTAGTTCCCTCATGTGTAACCTGGAGAACATCCCAGATTTCTTTCGCAGTCTCACATGCCGAGACGCGAGAGAATTCAGTTTGAGATAAGGCATTAAAAATAGCATTAATTCCCTTGCCATTGTAAGAAGATAAATCAAACTCTTCCTTGGTCCATTTCGACCTAGGTTTTAAGGTGTGAACATCAGAGATAAGTTCAGTTGGATTAGACCATCCTGATTCAATTGAATGCCACACCCTTTCGTCGATGGAAGATAAAAAGGCTTTCATCCGTACTTTCCAGTACGCATAATTTGTTCCATCAAAGAAAGGGGGTCGATTGATGTTTCCACCTTCAACCATTGTTCACAACCCTATTCCCGCTCTGATACCACTTGTTGGGTCGTATATAATACGGATCTAAATAGGGGAAGAAACACCTAGAGGGGGGTGAATAGGTGTAAACGTATAAACACTCCAAAAATCGTTGCGATAAAACCCAATGCGGAAAATAAAATAACACGCAAGATTTTTACGTGGAAAACTCCATCACCGGAGTAAAAAACCATGGGACCGATAACACGGCAGAAATCCACTAGAATTAAAACACGTACAAGGTGATTTACCGTACACACTTACGACTCAACCTTTTCCATACGCTCCTAGAGGATCTTCTCCGCTCACTCCGACGCTTCTCGAATCCACGATCTGCGCCCAACGCCGAATCCACGGCGTCCAACGTCGAATCCACGACGTCCGACCGAATCCACGGTCTTCACCCAATAGCACCGTTCGAATCCACGAACGTGCCTCGCTCCGAATCCACGAGAGCGATTGAACCTTGAATCCACAAGGACACGCGAATCCACGCGCCGATTTTTGGGGAAAATCGTTGTTTTTTGGGTGGTGATGATCCGCCGAATACTTAGATCAAAGATAGATCGGAAATACCATCTAAGTATTCATTAGTTTGATTCAACTCAAGATGTGAGTATGAAAACCTAGAATCAAACTAATCAATATAGATGAAGAAACATAGAGTATTCTCTAATGATTTCCTTTCTTCTCTATATGTGGATCTATAGCCGTATAAGATGATACAAGAAAATGACGGCTATGTGGATTCACCCTAGAAAGAAAGACATAGGGTGTATTTATAGGTTAGAAACCCTAGGAAGGAGATAAGAATCAAAAACCAACCATTTCTGGATTTTTACGGACGGCGATCCGGATCGTGATAACTAGGATCCGGATCGTCATAACGAAACAGCCAATTCCAGAAAAACGAAGGTTCGGGATCCGGATCATGTGACTACGATCCGGATCGTTCATACAGTTTACCAAACATCAACGTTCGGGATCCGGATTGCGAAGCAAGATCCGGATCGTTCAAGGTAGATGGTAAACTCAACGTTCGGGATCCGGATCAAGAGACTACGATCCGGATTGCGACGATGTATGAACGAACCACCTTCGGGATCCGGATCGAACAACCTGATCCGGATCCTGAACATGTCCCAAGTCCAGTTTTTGATTTTTATGCAATGAAAGATTCTTCCAAGTGTTTCTACACTACAAGAAGTATTCGGATCACACAAATTCTTTAGTTAAACATACCTGATCCTTTTGAATTCTTCTTACTTGAGATTGAGTTAAATGATCCAACTTTCTTCACCTTCAATCTTCAAGACTTGAGACTTTCACGAAACTACGCCAACTCAAATTCCGTAACAATAAGTCGAGCAGAGACCCCAGGGGACACAACCTCGAGCTCCAACCGCCTCATCTGCTCAAGTAATGGCGCCTGATCGGTGATCATCAAAGATAGACTCTGTACTGCTCTCCTGCTCAGGGCATCAGCAACCACGTTGGCCTTGCCAGGGTGGTATAATATGTCTACATCATAGTCTTTCAACAATTCCAACCATCTGCGCTGCCTCAAGTTGAGCTCCTTCTGTATGAAAAGGTATTTCAAGCTCTTGTGGTCGGTGTAAATCTCGCAGTGCTCCCCATACAGGTAGTGGCGCCACAACTTTAGTGCGAAAATCACTGCAGCTAGCTCCAAATCATGGGTAGGGTAATTCTTTTCATAATCTTTCAATTGCCGAGAGGCATACGCAATTACCCTTCCCTCCTGCATCAGCACGCAACCAAGTCCACTGTGCGATGCATCGCTGTAAATCACATATCCTTTCCCCATAATAGGGAGGGAAAGGATAGGAGCCGACATCAACCTGTTCTTTAATTCCTCGAAGCTCCTCTGTCAATCCTCACTCCAAGTAAACTTAATCCCTTTCCGTGTCAAACGAGTGAGGGGTGTGGAAAGTTTCGCAAAACCTTCCACAAACCGACGGTAATATCCCGCTAAGCCCATGAAACTGCGGACCTCTGATACCGTCGTCGGTCGGGGCCAATCCCGGACTACCTCGATCTTCGCCGGGTCTACTGCCACTCCAGCGGCTGAAATCACGTGGCCCAAAAAGACAACCTCCCGAAGCCAGAAATCACACTTAGATAACTTGGCATACAACTTCTTCTCTCTCAGAAGCTGTAGCACAATCCTCAAGTGCTCCTCGTGCTCCACATCGCTTCGGGAATAAACTAGGATGTCATCGATAAAAACAACGACGAACCGATCCAGGTATGGTCGAAAAATCCTGTTCATTAAATCCATAAAAGCAGCAGGGGCATTTGTCAATCCAAAAGGCATGACGGTGAACTCATAATGCCCGTACCGCGACCTGAATGCCGTCTTTGGGATGTCCTCGGCCTTCACCTTCAATTGGTGGTAACCAGACTGTAAATCGATCTTGGAGAAGACACAAGACCCTTGCAGCTGATCAAATAGGTCATCAATGCGCGGCAAAGGGTACTTGTTCTTGATGGTCACTTTATTCAACTCCCGATAATCAACACATAGTCGAAGTGATCCATCCTTCTTCTTCACAAATAGCACCGGCGCTCCCCACGGTGATACACTAGGTCTGACAAAACCTTTGTCCATTAAATCCTGGAGTTGCGCCTTTAGCTCTCGCAGCTCAGCCGGTGCCATTCGGTAAGGAGCCTTAGAGATTGGCGCAGTTCCTAGAACTACGTCAATCAAAAACTCGACCTCCCTATCCGGCGGCATATGAATCAGCTCGGGAGGAAACACATCCGGGAACTCGTGGACAATAGGAATATCCGTGAGTCCCGATGCCGCCGTAGGCTCCTTAACTACAGACACCAAAAAGGCCACGCATCCACTGCGCATCATCTGCCTCGCTCGAGAAGTCGAAACCACAGAGGCAAAGAAAGCACTCTGGCACCCCCTGTAAACGAACACCTCCTGACCTGGTTCGCTAAAAGTAACAGTCCTCGCGGCGCAATCAATCGTCGCGAAATAGCGAGCCAGCCAATCCATCCCCAGTACAACGTCAAAATCTCTCAGCTGACTAAGGACCATCAGGTCCGCTGGCAAAATCCAAGACTCAAGCTGCAAAGGGCAAGACCAACAACACTCCTCTACATGCAAAACATGACCGGGAATCTGTACCTCTAATGCATGCGGCAACCGACCTAACTCTAGTCCATGCGATGATGCAAATGCTCTACTGATAAAAGAATGTGATGAACCGGTATCAAATAAAGTGCGAGCTCTAATGCCGAGGAGTAAAATAATACCTGCCACCATGTGGTCGGCTGCCGAGGAGTCCTCCACCTGGGCGGCATAAACCCGTCCGCTCTGAGCTGGTGGTCGGTAATCTGCAGGGTGGGAAGAAGGAGCCCTGCTCGCTGGAGCATAAGGCCGCTGCTGGGGCACCGAAGGGACTGATGCTGAGGAAGGAGCCGGCGATGTCGAAAAAGGGCAAGTAGCTCGCCGATGACCTGACTGCCCATATCTGAAACAGCGACCGTGCCTCATCTCACAAGTATCAGAGGGGTGCTGACCCCTACAGAAAACACACCCAACTGTAGACCGGGGCTGCGTCGACTGCTGCTGCTGCTGCCTCTGCCGCTGTGACCCCTGCTGTCGCGACTGCGACCTCTGCTGCTGCGAGTGCTGCTGCTGTCGCTGGGGCTGCTGATGCTGCGGGGGCCTCTGGGATCCCCAGGCCCTCGCCGCTCCGAACGCCCACGGCCCGTAAACTGAGGCGGGTGGCGGTCGGGGCGGCCTCCATGAACTGGCCTGTCCCCCCTCGTCTGGCGCTGGCCGCTTCCTCTCAGAACTCTGAGCGACCAAGCCTCCGCGCCTAGCGACCACATGATCTCCCCTCTCCACCCACTGCGCGTGATCCACAGCCTCTGACAAAGTCTGGAGCCTCTGGGCATGCACTAAGGTATAAATCTCTGGGCGTAGACCCGTCTCAAAAAGCTCCACCTAGTGCGGCCCATCCCTGGCAACATAGGGTACGCAGTTGAGCAACTGCGTGAACTCCTGAAAGTAGTTCCACACTGTCCGATCACCCTGCTGAAGATTCTTCAGATCGTCTTCCAGCTTTTTCTTTCACGCTCGTGGAGAAATAGGTATCAAGGATCATCCTCCTGAACTCCGACCAGGGTAGCTGTCGGGTGATCTGAAACTCTAAGGGCTCGACCCGACGCCACCAAGCATCTGCATCCCCCTCTAGACAATGTACGGCCATGTGTACTCTGAATCTCGGATCAATGAAGAAATCTCTGTTGGGTTATATGTAATAAGGATCTAAATAGGGGAAAAAACACCTAGAGGGGGGTGAATAGGTGTAAACGTATAAAACACTCAAAAATCGTTGCGATAAAAACCCAATGCGGAAATAAAAATAAAACGCAAGATTTTTACGTGGAAAACTCCATCACCGGAGTAAAAAACCACGGGACCGATAACACGGCAGAAATCCACTAGAATTAAAACACGTACAAGGTGATTTACCGTACACACTTACGACTCAACCTTTTCCATACGCTCCTAGAGGATCTTCTCCGCTCGCTCCATGACGCTTCTCGAATCCACGATCTGCGCCCCAACGCCGAATCCACGGCGTCCAACGTCGAATCCACGACGTCCGACCGAATCCACGGTCTTCACCCAATAGCACCCTTCGAATCCACGAACGTGCCTCGCTCCGAATCCACGAGAGCGGTTGAACCTTGAATCCACAAGGACACGCGAATCCACGCGCCGATTTTGGGGTAAATCGTTGTTTTTGGGTGGTGATGATCCGCCGAATACTTAGATCAAAGATAGATCGGAAATACCATCTAAGTATTCATTAGTTTGATTCAACTCAAGATGTGACTATGAAAACCTAGAATCAAACTAATCAATATAGATGAAGAAACATAGAGTATTCTCTAATGATTTCCTTTCTTCTCTATATGTGGATCTAGAGCCGTATAAGATGATATATGAAAATGACGGCTATTTTCCTTTTTATCGGCTTGCCCTAGAAAATGAATCATATGGTCTATTTATAGGTTAAAAACATTTGGAAGGAGATAAGAATCAAAAACCTAACATTTCTGGAATTTTGACGGACGGCGATCCGGATCGGATTTGGGCGATCCGGATTGCAGTAGCAATAAAGACGGTTTCCAGAAAATCAAACGTTCGGGATCCGGATCGGATTGTCTGATCCGGATCGTTCATACAATTCAGAAAACTCAACGTTCGGGATCCGGATCGTGAGATGCTGCGATCCGGATTGAAGTATTGTATGAAACAACAACCTTCGGGATCCGGATCGCTGGCTCTGATCCGGATCCTGAACTTGTCCGAACACCAGTTTTTGATAATTAAGCAATTAAAAACTCTTCCAGGTGTTTCTACACTACAAGAAGTATTCGGATCACCAATAATCTTTAGTTAAACATACCTGATCCTTTTGAATTCTTCTTTCTTGAGATTGAGGTAAATGATCAACTTTCTTTATCTTCAATCTTCAAGACTTAAACCTTTCACGAAACTATGCCAACTTAAATTCCGTAACAATCTCCCCCTTTGGCGGTTTCGTGACAAAACACAGATCCACTAAAGAAAATTCAAAAAGATATTTTTGTTGCTATCACCATACAACAAAAATTTACAATGGAGATCCAAAAATTTAAAACATGAGATAAACTTCCTAAAACAGACTCTAGACTTAGACATCTGTACTCTCTGCACAAAGAAATCATTCTTGACAAAAGGAGATCGTTAGATACCTCAAGAATATTTAACATTCAAAACCTAGTACAGAGATAGAGTTTATCTGATCATCATGACATTTGAGAATTCAGATATGTAAGAGAATCATAGTCAAAAACCAACATATCTTCTATGCAATCAAAAACCAAATGTCATGTTAGTGAACATCAACTTGTTAGTTATATTACATGCCCAAATAGTTAGTCGATAGTTAGTCGAGGCATGCATTCAAACAAATGAAAACCAAAAGTTGAAGTTCTACTTACCTTTCAAGTTGAGGTTATACTTACCTCGATGTTCACACATTCACATTGTTCAAGTTCATTGTTCAAGTTCCCTTGATGTTCACTTACCTTGATGTTCACATCACATCATTGTTCAAGTTCTCTCTAAACTCTCTCCCCCTTTTTGTCCACAAACAAAGCCAAAATTAAAAAGATTAAGAAGAGTTAAAAGTTTCAAAATTTTTTCGAAAAATAAAAACTAGAACTTAAAAACCTGCAAAAGAAAGATTAGAGAAAAGAAGAAAAACTTTATGCAGAGTCGTCGGAGCTGATACACCCAAGCTTCTGAAACATTTTCTTGATCCGTTTGTTTATAGAAGCTTGTTCTTTCTTAACTTCTTTGATATCCTCTTTCATTTCAGCGACATCAGTAGCCATGCGCTCTTGCTCGTTTGAGAGTCGCTGTTGTTCCTTAAAGATTGAACTCACTGACGCATCATCATCATAAGTGGATGGAAACTTGGCATACAACTTCTTCTCTCTCAGAAGCTGTAGCACAATCCTCAAGTGCTCCTCGTGCTCCACATCGCTTCGGGAATAAACTAGGATGTCATCGATAAAAACAACGACGAACCGATCCAGGTATGGTCGAAAAATCCTGTTCATTAAATCCATAAAAGCAGCAGGGGCATTTGTCAATCCAAAAGGCATGACGGTGAACTCATAATGCCCGTACCGCGACCTGAATGCCGTCTTTGGGATGTCCTCGGCCTTCACCTTCAATTGGTGGTAACCAGACTGTAAATCGATCTTGGAGAAGACACAAGACCCTTGCAGCTGATCAAATAGGTCATCAATGCGCGGCAAAGGGTACTTGTTCTTGATGGTCACTTTATTCAACTCCCGATAATCAACACATAGTCGAAGTGATCCATCCTTCTTCTTCACAAATAGCACCGGCGCTCCCCACGGTGATACACTAGGTCTGACAAAACCTTTGTCCATTAAATCCTGGAGTTGCGCCTTTAGCTCTCGCAGCTCAGCCGGTGCCATTCGGTAAGGAGCCTTAGAGATTGGCGCAGTTCCTAGAACTACGTCAATCAAAAACTCGACCTCCCTATCCGGCGGCATATGAATCAGCTCGGGAGGAAACACATCCGGGAACTCGTGGACAATAGGAATATCCGTGAGTCCCGATGCCGCCGTAGGCTCCTTAACTACAGACACCAAAAAGGCCACGCATCCACTGCGCATCATCTGCCTCGCTCGAGAAGTCGAAACCACAGAGGCAAAGAAAGCACTCTGGCACCCCCTGTAAACGAACACCTCCTGACCTGGTTCGCTAAAAGTAACAGTCCTCGCGGCGCAATCAATCGTCGCGAAATAGCGAGCCAGCCAATCCATCCCCAGTACAACGTCAAAATCTCTCAGCTGACTAAGGACCATCAGGTCCGCTGGCAAAATCCAAGACTCAAGCTGCAAAGGGCAAGACCAACAACACTCCTCTACATGCAAAACATGACCGGGAATCTGTACCTCTAATGCATGCGGCAACCGACCTAACTCTAGTCCATGCGATGATGCAAATGCTCTACTGATAAAAGAATGTGATGAACCGGTATCAAATAAAGTGCGAGCTCTAATGCCGAGGAGTAAAATAATACCTGCCACCATGTGGTCGGCTGCCGAGGAGTCCTCCACCTGGGCGGCATAAACCCGTCCGCTCTGAGCTGGTGGTCGGTAATCTGCAGGGTGGGAAGAAGGAGCCCTGCTCGCTGGAGCATAAGGCCGCTGCTGGGGCACCGAAGGGACTGATGCTGAGGAAGGAGCCGGCGATGTCGAAAAAGGGCAAGTAGCTCGCCGATGACCTGACTGCCCATATCTGAAACAGCGACCGTGCCTCATCTCACAAGTATCAGAGGGGTGCTGACCCCTACAGAAAACACACCCAACTGTAGACCGGGGCTGCGTCGACTGCTGCTGCTGCTGCCTCTGCCGCTGTGACCCCTGCTGTCGCGACTGCGACCTCTGCTGCTGCGAGTGCTGCTGCTGTCGCTGGGGCTGCTGATGCTGCGGGGGCCTCTGGGATCCCCCAGGCCCTCGCCGCTCCGAACGCCCACGGCCCGTAAACTGAGGCGGTGGCGGTCGGGGCGGCCTCCATGAACTGGCCTGTCCCCCCTCGTCTGGCGCTGGCCGCTTCCTCTCAGAACTCTGAGCGACCAAGCCTCCGCGCCTAGCGACCACATGATCTCCCCTCTCCACCCACTGCGCGTGATCCACAGCCTCTGACAAAGTCTGGAGCCTCTGGGCATGCACTAAGGTATAAATCTCTGGGCGTAGACCCGTCTCAAAAAGCTCCACCTAGTGCGGCCCATCCCTGGCAACATAGGGTACGCAGTTGAGCAACTGCGTGAACTCCTGAAAGTAGTTCCACACTGTCCGATCACCCTGCTGAAGATTCTTCAGATCGTCTTCCAGCTTTTTCTTCACGCTCGTGGAGAAATAGGTATCAAGGATCATCCTCCTGAACTCCGACCAGGGTAGCTGTCGGGTGATCTGAAACTCTAAGGGCTCGACCCGACGCCACCAAGCATCTGCATCCCCCTCTAGACAATGTACGGCCATGTGTACTCTGAATCTCGGATCAATGAAGAAATCTCTGTTGGGTTATATGTAATAAGGATCTAAATAGGGGAAAAAACACCTAGAGGGGGGTGAATAGGTGTAAACGTATAAACACTCAAAAATCGTTGCGATAAAAACCCAATGCGGAAATAAAAATAAAACGCAAGATTTTTACGTGGAAAACTCCATCACCGGAGTAAAAAACCACGGGACCGATAACACGGCAGAAATCCACTAGAATTAAAACACGTACAAGGTGATTTACCGTACACACTTACGACTCAACCTTTTCCATACGCTCCTAGAGGATCTTCTCCGCTCGCTCCATGACGCTTCTCGAATCCACGATCTGCGCCCCAACGCCGAATCCACGGCGTCCAACGTCGAATCCACGACGTCCGACCGAATCCACGGTCTTCACCCAATAGCACCCTTCGAATCCACGAACGTGCCTCGCTCCGAATCCACGAGAGCGGTTGAACCTTGAATCCACAAGGACACGCGAATCCACGCGCCGATTTTGGGGTAAATCGTTGTTTTTGGGTGGTGATGATCCGCCGAATACTTAGATCAAAGATAGATCGGAAATACCATCTAAGTATTCATTAGTTTGATTCAACTCAAGATGTGACTATGAAAACCTAGAATCAAACTAATCAATATAGATGAAGAAACATAGAGTATTCTCTAATGATTTCCTTTCTTCTCTATATGTGGATCTAGAGCCGTATAAGATGATATATGAAAATGACGGCTATTTTCCTTTTTATCGGCTTGCCCTAGAAAATGAATCATATGGTCTATTTATAGGTTAAAAACATTTGGAAGGAGATAAGAATCAAAAACCTAACATTTCTGGAATTTTGACGGACGGCGATCCGGATCGGATTTGGGCGATCCGGATTGCAGTAGCAATAAAGACGGTTTCCAGAAAATCAAACGTTCGGGATCCGGATCGGATTGTCTGATCCGGATCGTTCATACAATTCAGAAAACTCAACGTTCGGGATCCGGATCGTGAGATGCTGCGATCCGGATTGAAGTATTGTATGAAACAACAACCTTCGGGATCCGGATCGCTGGCTCTGATCCGGATCCTGAACTTGTCCGAACACCAGTTTTTGATAATTAAGCAATTAAAAACTCTTCCAGGTGTTTCTACACTACAAGAAGTATTCGGATCACCAATAATCTTTAGTTAAACATACCTGATCCTTTTGAATTCTTCTTTCTTGAGATTGAGGTAAATGATCCAACTTTCTTTATCTTCAATCTTCAAGACTTAAACCTTTCACGAAACTATGCCAACTTAAATTCCGTAACAATCTCCCCCTTTGGCGGTTTCGTGACAAAACACAGATCCACTAAAGAAAATTCAAAAAGATATTTTTGTTGCTATCACCATACAACAAAAATTTACAATGGAGATCCAAAAATTTAAAACATGAGATAAACTTCCTAAAACAGACTCTAGACTTAGACATCTGTACTCTCTGCACAAAGAAATCATTCTTGACAAAAGGAGATCGTTAGATACCTCAAGAATATTTAACATTCAAAACCTAGTACAGAGATAGAGTTTATCTGATCATCATGACATTTGAGAATTCAGATATGTAAGAGAATCATAGTCAAAAACCAACATATCTTCTATGCAATCAAAAACCAAATGTCATGTTAGTGAACATCAACTTGTTAGTTATATTACATGCCCAAATAGTTAGTCGGATAGTTAGTCGAGGCATGCATTCAAACAAATGAAAACCAAAAGTTGAAGTTCTACTTACCTTTCAAGTTGAGGTTATACTTACCTCGATGTTCACACATTCACATTGTTCAAGTTCATTGTTCAAGTTCCCTTGATGTTCACTTACCTTGATGTTCACATCACATCATTGTTCAAGTTCTCTCTAAACTCTCTCCCCCTTTTTGTCACAAACAAAGCCAAAATTAAAAAGATTAAGAAGAGTTAAAAGTTTCAAAATTTTTTCGAAAAATAAAAACTAGAACTTAAAAACCTGCAAAAGAAAGATTAGAGAAAAGAAGAAAAACTTTATGCAGAGTCGTCGGAGCTGATACACCCAAGCTTCTGAAACATTTTCTTGATCCGTTTGTTTATAGAAGCTTGTTCTTTCTTAACTTCTTTGATATCCTCTTTCATTTCAGCGACATCAGTAGCCATGCGCTCTTGCTCGTTTGAGAGTCGCTGTTGTTCCTTAAAGATTGAACTCACTGACGCATCATCATCATAAGTGGATGGAGGTGCCTGCTGTGCTGGTGGAACAGGAGGAGTTTCTTCCGGTGCAGAGGTTGTCGCTCGTTGTTGTTGTGCTCGTTGCCGGTGAGGAGGTATTAAGGGTTCATCTTGTTTAGTCGATAAGGACTTCACAATTGTTGTCTCATTAATGGTGCCCAAACTGTACATGTATGAGCTCGCGCTTGTATCGACTTTAAACTTTTTAAGGATGCGCATGATAATCATTGGGTAGGGTAGTCTCTCTGTGGGGTGAGAGTGTTCCACATACCGCGCCATCCTTGACCAAATGAGATAAGGAATATTCAAGTTTGCTCCCATCAATGCGGCCGGGTTTCCAAGAAGATAAAGGAATAACATTCTGTCCCATCGAAGAACCTTCGTATTCATGTTGGGAAGAATGTTGTAGCAGACAATGAAGTTTATATACCGATACTCTGGTCGAAGCTCTTTAGAGAAAACAGAATTTCCGGTCGACCGAGTATCTGGAAGACATATTCCATTAACTACAACTCTCCAGGAGTTGTCGTTGAAACTTTCAGTTTTTAGGTAATGGAGTCCATCAGCTCTGGCTGTCATACCTAGCACATCTCCAATCAGTTGGGGTGTGACTTTGATTTTGATATTTTTAACCAAAGTGTGAAATTCTCGACGTCCATCAACGTGATCAATTAGACTTGCAGCGTTCTGATAAAACATTCGAACTGAGTGTGGACAGTACCCAGTAGTCTCAGGGAAGTTGCAAATTTGAGCAAGACCACCCTGGTCAAACAAAATTCCAAAAGCTGCAGATCGTTCCTTCATCGGTTTGACATTGACATGTCTCTCGCCAATGCATTCCCTCTTCTCAAAGTCCTTGATTCTTGCGGAGCTGATGAAGTCTTGTGGAGGAGGCTGGCTAGCAACTGGTTCCTCAATGGTAATTCCCTGAGCACTGCCTCTTTTCCTTGCACCAGTTTTTCTTTTTGTTCCAACTGGACTTGGTTCCATTGGTGCTTTCCCTTTTTCAGCTGCAGTAGGTTTTGAAGCTTCAGCAGTTGCTTTTCCTTTGGAGATAATGGGAGCAGCTCCCTCGATTTCGAGGTTATCCCAGTCGATCGATTCCGTCTCCGACTCCGTGTCGGAATCAACTTTAGTCTTCTTTGCTTTCTTAGCCTTCTTAGGCTTGGCAGTATCCTTGACATGTACCATGGCAGCAAGTAAGAAAATAATCCAAGTGATCACCATTGCTAATGGTTTCTTGAGAAAAGAAATCCTGTGTGCAACAACTCAAGAACACATGAAAAATTGTTAATTTTCAAAAATTTGAAAAATTGTACCCAAACAATCATAATCATGTAGAGAGACTAAGAATCAAATTAGTTTTGCAAAAGGACTTTTAAAAATAGATCAATTGCATGTTTTTCGAAAATCCTTATTATATGCCCTAAAACTGAAATTTTAGAAATCGAAGCCTAAAAATCCGTTAATCAGGAGAGTACCTAGCATATAATCAAAACTAATCTACCCAGAGTTCTTATTTCAAAAGAAATTTGATCAAAAACCATCCACAAACAAACTTGATTCAAGAAATTCATCACGTTTGAGGAGGAAAAGAGAAAAACGGTGAAAAACCGAGATTTTGATCAATAAAACTTACTTGGAACTGAAGAACTTGAGTTTGAAAGCTTCCAAGAAGGATGAAATCTAGAGAGAGAGGCTCTGGAAACTTTGGAACAAAAGATTGGAGTAAAAGAAATCAAAACCCTTTTGTTCTTTATAAAACCCTAGCCGCGATCCGGATCATCCCATGCTTGCGATCCGGATCGGCTACCCGCATTGAGAAACTGCGTTCGGGATCCGGATCGGCAGGTCCAATCCGGATCGTCAGCCCGCAGAAGAATACCTGCGTTCGGGATCCGGATCATCTTGCCCGATCCGGATCGGCTCCAACTTTTTCTTTAGAAAATTTCAGAGAAATTCAAGAAAAACCAGAAAAAGATTGTAAGCACAAATGTGTATCAACTTTAAACAAAAATCATCGTTTCATACAACAAGAATTAGATTATGCCAAATCTATCAATAATATCCAAAAATGAAACGAGAATTTACAAGAATTAAATCCCTTAAAGTTGAACACCTTCAATTACATCTAACTTGATCTTATGAGTAATGCCTTTATCAAATCATCAATTCAGTAAAGAAAATGAAATACAAAGATCAATAGATGTTTGAAATCCCAAATATAGTAGATAATGTATCTAGACAATCTGTTGAAGAGAGTGGCTCTTTGAGCATCTTTCTTTAAAAACCCACCTTATACCAACCTTGAAATTTGACGAAGTCAAGTATTCCAACATGCATTTTACTTAATCAAAATTTGAACAACCATGCTTGGTATACATGTGGTAGCTGCACACAATACTCAGACGACCGAGGTGGTAGCTCTTTCCTCCATGTGGTGGTAGTTTTCACACTCCTCATTGGGATGTAACTCTTTCCACATCTTTTGAGCATTTTACTTTTTCTATGACTCCCCCTCAATTGGCTATCAATTATTTAAGATATAAAGTATTCAACCAAATATTGATCTCGATTTCATACTCGACTAAGCAGTCAAATAAGATAATGACTATACCAAGAGATCATTGAGAGAGAGAAATTGACTTTGATCACTTAGAAGATGATTTAATTAACATAAATGATCATTGCAACAGTGAAATATTATGATGGCAAAAGCATAATAAATTTCTAAATGTGCGAAAAGATGCAATTAAAGTCAATTAAGATCTATGCTCAATTAATGTCCTATGTACAAACGTAGATAATGAACAAAACAAAACAAATACAAAACCTATCCTAAGCAAAGGTTTCAAAAAGAAGTTTATTTCAAGGAAAGCATTCCAATTGCTTTTCGTAAATGAATAAAACGTTTTTGATCCAAAGGTTTTGTTAAAAAGTCAGCCAATTGATCCTCAGTTGAAATATATGAAAGTTGAAGAGTATTTGATTCAACTAGCTCTCTAAGAAAATGATATCTAAGTTCAATATGTTTTGTTCTAGAGTGCAACACAGGGTTTTTAGAAATGTTAATTGCACTTGTGTTGTCACAAAGAATTGTTACCGAAGATGCTGAAATGCGGAAGTCGCTCAATACGCTTTTCATCCAAATGAGTTGAGTTGAGCAACTTCCAGCTGAAATGTATTCCGCTTCGGCAGTCGAGAGTGCTATGCAATTCTGCTATTTACTGTGCCATGCAACAAGGCAATGGCCAAGATAGAAGCATGCACCACTCGTGCTTTTCCGATCATCCACTGATCCTGCCCAATCGGCAGCTGAGTATCCAACAATATCCAGACTTGTTCCCATAGGATACCAAATTTCGAAATTAATTGATCCTTTGATGTACCGGATGATCCGTTTCACCGCTTTCAGGTGAACCTCCTTTGGTGCTGATTGATATCTCGCGCAAATCCCAACACTAAAGGATATATCCGGGCGACTAGCCGTGAGGTAAAGTAGACTTCCCCAATCATACTTCTATACAGTTTCTCGTCTACATTCTCACTATGTGATTCACTTTCAAGTCCCTTGTGGCTAGTTCCCATTGGAGTTGGAAAATCTTTACAATTTTCTAGATCAAACTTTTTGACCAACTCCATTGCATACTTGGATTGACTCAAGTGAATACCTTCATCATTTTGTTTAATTTGCAATCCAAGAAAATAAGTCAATTCGCCCATCATGGACATCTCAAATTCGCTTTCCATGGTCTCCGCGAATTTAGAAGCATCATTATCTCTTGTTGCGCCAAATACAATGTCATCGACATAGATTTGTGCTACAATGAAATTGCTTTGATAATGCTTCACAAAGAGAGTCCTATCAGCTCCCCCTCGAGTATAGCCCTTCTCCAAAAGGTGCTTTGTTAACCTTTCGTACCATGCTCTCGGTGCTTGTTTCAGACCGTAAAGAGCCTTTTTCAAACGAAAAACATGGTTAGGTTGTTTATGATCTACAAAACCTTTCGGTTGATCCACATAAACTTCCTCATTTAAAAACCCATTTAGAAATGCGCTCTTAACGTCCATTTGAAATAATTTGATTTTAAAATGACAAGCAATAGCAAATAGTATACGAATGGACTCGAGTCTAGCTACAGGGGCGAAAGTTTCATCAAAGTCTATACCTTCTACTTGAGAGTAGCCTTGAGCAACTAATCGTGCCTTGTTCCTGATGATAGTACCATCCTCATTTTTCTTGTTCTTGAAGATCCATTTGGTACCTATCACATTATGTTGCTTTGGAGGCTTCGTTAATTCCCAGACTTTGTTTCGCTCAAATTGATGGAGCTCTTCCTGCATTGCTTTAATCCAGTAGTCATCCTGAAGAGCTTCATCTATGTTCTTTGGTTCGATTAAAGATACGTAGCAAGCGAATCCACAAACCAACTGCCTCCGAGTTCTAACTCCTTCTTGTGGATCTCCAATGATGTTCGATTCCGGATGATCCTTGGAGATTCGTAACGTTTGTTGAAACGGAGTACTCGGAGATACATGAGATGATTCCTGCACATCAGATAAACTAGAAGAGCCATTAGATGCATCATTAATATTGGAAGTATTATCATGAGAAGATGCACTAGCAGGTGAATCATCATCTAGAGAGATATCGAGGGTAGATTTTCCAGATCCAAAGTGAAAAGCTTCATCTACTTTAACATTTATAGATTCTACGATCGTCTTAGATTCAATGTTAAATACTCGATATGCTCTGCTATTCGTAGAATAACCCAAAAAGATCCCTTCATCACTTCGAGAGTCGAACTTTCCAAGATTTTCACCGTCACGTAAAATGTAACATCGACTCCCGAAGATACGAAAGTATTTGATATCCGGTTTTCTACTAAACCACAGCTCATATGGTGTATTTAAAGTTCCTGGGCGCAAGTAAACTCTATTAATGACATAGACAGCGGTGTTCACGGCTTCAGCCCAAAAATGTAGCGGTAAATTTCGGCTATGAAGCATCACACGCGCCATCTCTTGAACAACCCTGTTTTTGCGCTCAACAACACCATTCTGCTGAGGTGTATAGGGTGCCGAGAATTCATGTTTAATGCCATTTGAAATGCAAAAATCAATGAATTTTGAATTTATGAATTCTCCACCTCTATCACTTCTAACATGAATGATCTTTTCATTCTTTTCAATCATAATACGATGGCAAATCTCATGAAAAGAGTCAAACGTATCAGCTTTCTCTTTTAAAAATGCTACCCAAGAAAACCTAGAGAAATCATCAACCAATAAGAGAATGTACCATTTACCTCCCAAAGATGGTTGACGGGTCGGCCCCATTAAATCCATGTGCAAAAGTTCCAAGGGCCGTTTTGTACCAATGTGGTTCAAGTTCTTGTGTGCAGTCCTAGACTGTTTACCCTTTTGGCAACCACCACACACAACGTTTTGTTTAAATAAAAGTTTTGGAACCCCCTTGACCACGTCCTTGTTTGAAATTCTAGTAAGTTCCTTAAAATTTAAGTGACCTAGCCTTTCATGCCAAAGAGTTTCATTATTCAAAGCGGCTAAGTTACAATTTTCAGAAAATTTATTAGGAACAACATAACAATTGTTTTCAGATCTAACCCCTTTTAAAAAGAAGACATTGTCCTTATCAGTTACAACGCATTCAACAGATGAAAAGTTAACTGAAAAATCATTGTCGCAAAGTTGACTTATGCTTATGAGGTTAGTCTTAAGGCCATCAACAAATAAGACGTTTTTCAAAATCGGGCCATCTGGAATAGCTACCGTCCCTTTTCCAACAATTTTGGAAGACCGACCGTCTCCGAAAACAACGTGTCCTCCGGAGATTTTCTCAAGATTTTGAAAACTATTTTTGTCACCGGTCATGTGACGGGAACACCCGCTATCCAGATACCAAGACGAACTATCATATGCATGCAAGGAAACATTGGAAACAAGACAAGGGAAAATTTCACCTTTGCGCACCCAAACCTTTTTGGAGTGCGTCGGTAATGGTCATGAAGTTATATGCCTAGGTGAAAGCGTCTTGTTATAGTGATTGTTGCTCCTTGATGAAATCGTCTTGCGCGATGAACTACCAAGTCTCTTTTCATTTGAAAAGTTTTGCTTTGATTTCCGGGGAGGAGCCTTTTTGGTAGTTGTTGCAAGAGGTGCTTGAGATGAGCGTTCGACTCCCGTCTTGCAATATCTTCTTATGTGCCCTGAAACACCACAACGAAAACATACCTTAGATCTTGACGATCCCAAAGAGGATGAAGTAGGTTTGTTGTCGTTGTTTGTCTTGAATTCTGGTGTCGGAGGAGGAGATACCGACTGAGGCACAAAAACTGTCCCACTCGAACTTGGACTGTTTCCAGTTTGAGTGTATCCGAGGCCGAACCGATTTGATTGACCAAGACCAAGAAGTCTATCCAACTTACTCCTTCCTGAAGAGAATCGCTGTAAGTCATTCTTGAGTTGGAAAATGGTCTTTGTCATTTCCAGGTTATCCTGTCGAGCCTCGTTGTAGAGCTTTGAGAAGTGATTCGCGTTATCCACCAGATTTGTATGTTCCTTCTCAAGTTGCTCATTGGACTCTTGAAGGGAAACATTTGCTTTTATCAGGTTTTCCCTTTCCACTTCAAGAGCGTTTGAGAGAGAAGTCGCTCTTTTTGCTTCTTCTTCGAGATCATGCACTCTCCCTCTCAAACTCTTGTTTTGCTTAGCCACTTTCTTTGAATCCCTCAAAAGTCTGTGGTAGGCTAGAGCAAAATCTTCACCTTCCGAATCATCCGATTCGTTGTCCGTTGCGTTCTTTTCAACAGTGGAGTTGGACAACGACTCGGATGTACTTGCCATAAAGCACATGAAGGGTGAAGATACGGACGCGTGGAATGCGGTGGAGCTCTTTTCTTCATCACTCGAAGACGACTTATTTGACGTTGAGTTGTCATCCCAAGTGACGACTTGCATCGCCTTCTTCTTTGCCGGATACTTGTTAGGACACTCCGTTGCAATATGGCCGTAGCCTCGACATTTGAAGCATTGTAGTTGTCCTTCTGAACTTTTCTTATCCTTTGAGAAGTTCTCTTGCTTTCTTGACTTGTAACTTGAAGTACCCTTGCCTTTGTTCGACTTTCCGAAGGATGGAGATTTGCTTGAATTACCCCTTCGAAAGTTGCGGCGAAACTTCCTTGTCAAGAGAGCGAGCTGCTTCTCAAATTCCTCCATTGAAAGGTTCTCGTCATCGTCTGAGGAGGATGTATCCGCGTCTTCTTCCATAGTTGTTTTCAACGCATAACCTGAAGACTTAGAAGTGGATGCCTTTCCAGAAGAATTGTTAGTAGTAAATGTCATTTCATAAGTTTGTAATGAACCAACTAATTCTTCTACACGTATTTCGTCCGGGTGTTTAATAGTTTCAATGGCAGTAACCTTTGGGCGAAATCGTTCAGGAAGAGTTCTTAAGATCTTTCTTACAATCTTAAATTCTGGAATCTTCTCTCCCAGATTAGCACATGAGTTTACGATGTCTTGCAATCGTGTATAGTAGTCCGTGAAAGATTCATTTTCTGCCATTAAGATAGAGTCAAACTTGCTCGTAAGCATTTGCAGTTTCTGAATCTTCACGAGGTTAGTTCCCTCATGTGTAACCTGAAGAACATCCCAGATTTCTTTCGCAGTCTCACATGCCGAGACGCGAGAGAATTCAGTTTGAGATAAGGCATTAAAAATAGCATTAATTCCCTTGCCATTGTAAGAAGATGAATCTAACTCTTCCTTGGTCCATTTCGTCCTAGGTTTTAAGGTGCGAACATCACCAATAAATTCAGTTGGATTAGACCATCCTAATTCAATTGATTGCCACACCCGTTCGTCGATGGAAATTAAAAAGGCTTTCATCCGCACTTTCCAGTACGCATAATTTGTTCCATCGAAGTACGGGGGTCGGTTGATGTTTCCACCTTCAACCATTGTTTACAACCCTATTCCCGCTCTGATACCACTTGTTGGGTTATATGTAATACGGATCTAAATAGGGGAAAAAACACCTAGAGGGGGGTGAATAGGTGTAAACGTATAAACACTCAAAAATCGTTGCGATAAAAACCCAATGCGGAAATAAAAGTAAAACACAAGATTTTTACGTGGAAAACTCCATCACCGGAGTAAAAAACCACGGGACCGATAACACGGCAGAAATCCACTAGAATTAAAACACGTACAAGGTGATTTACCGTACACACTTACGACTCAACCTTTTCCATACGCTCCTAGAGGATCTTCTCCGCTCGCTCCATGACGCTTCTCGAATCCACGATCTGCGCCCCAACGCCGAATCCACGGCGTCCAACGTCGAATCCACGACGTCCGACCGAATCCACGGTCTTCACCCAATAGCACCCTTCGAATCCACGAACGTGCCTCGCTCCGAATCCACGAGAGCGGTTGAACCTTGAATCCACAAGGACACGCGAATCCACGCGCCGATTTTGGGGTAAATCGTTGTTTTTGGGTGGTGATGATCCGCCGAATACTTAGATCAAAGATAGATCGGAAATACCATCTAAGTATTCATTAGTTTGATTCAACTCAAGATGTGAGTATGAAAACCTAGAATCAAACTAATCAATATAGATGAAGAAACATAGAGTATTCTCTAATGATTTCCTTTCTTCTCTATATGTGGATCTAGAGCCGTATAAGATGATATATGAAAATGTCGGCTATTTTCCTTTTTATCGGCTTGCCCTAGAAAATGAATCATAGGGTCTATTTATAGGTTAGAAACATTTGGAAGGAGATAAGAATCAAAAACCTAACATTTCTGGAATTTTGACGGACGGCGATCTGGATCGGATTTGGGCGATCCGGATTGCAGTAGCAATAAAGACGGTTTCCAGAAAATCAAACGTTCGGGATCCGGATCGGATTGTCTGATCCGGATCGTTCATACAATTCAGAAAACTCAACGTTCGGGATCCGGATCGTGAGATGCTGCGATCCGGATTGAAGTATTGTATGAAACAACAACCTTCGGGATCCGGATCGCTGGCTCTGATCCGGATCCTGAACTTGTCCGAACACCAGTTTTTGATAATTAAGCAATTAAAAACTCTTCTAGGTGTTTCTACACTACAAGAAGTATTCGGATCACCAATAATCTTTAGTTAAACATACCTGATCCTTTTGAATTCTTCTTTCTTGAGATTGAGGTAAATGATCCAACTTTCTTTATCTTCAATCTTCAAGACTTAAACCTTTCACGAAACTATGCCAACTTAAATTCCGTAACAATCTCTGAACAACTTCTCCATTGATGCTAACCACAATCCTATCTCCGATGGGTGAGTGCTCCGCCCCGAGAACCTAGGTGGTCCTCGCTTACAGAACTGTGCGAGTTTGTCAGTAAACTCCTGCTCCTCCGCTGGGGTCAATGGCCTGATCACCCCCTGAGCCCCACTGCTAGACGACAGTGCCGTAGGGACTAGTGGAATAGCTGGCGGTACAACCGGTGGTACAGGGGCCTCTACAGTAGTAGGGGGAGGTGCCGCAACCTGAGCCAGCAACTGCTCAAACCTCTGCTCCTGTCGGCGGTGACTCTCCGCCAACTGGGCCACCATGGCCCTCAGCTCACTGATCTCAGAGGGCCCGGACTGCTCCGGCTCCTCCGGGGGTATAGGAGTACCCCGAGTAGGGATCTGTCGCCTAGGAGGCATCCTGTCACACAAGAAACCACGGGTCAGTAAACAAAACCACACACGACCCAATCCAGCGAAAGTCATGGACATCCCCCTATTCCTGTAACCTTATGTTGTCTGCAGCCAACATAACAGTCCACCAGAAATAGGCTATGCCAGTCCCTCTCCACTCACAGGAAGAGTTTAATAACAAATTGCCGACTTTCGTAAAATATCGCGTCACTCACGCCCCGCCTTCCTAGGGTCTGCCAAAAAGCCTAGGGTTTCCTAAGTCCCAACTGACCTATCCCTAAGCTCTGATACCAAACTAATCTGTCACGCCCCGGGTGGAAACCAGAACCCGGGCTCGTCCACAGATCCGCCGTGCACACGGTATTTCCCGTGTACACGAAGCACTGGTAACCTGCTCAGATATAAACTAAATAATACAGGAGTATAAAATAGAGCTAAAACTGAAACTAGTACATCTCAGACAAATGCTGGAAATAAAAGTACAAAATCTCTCAAAAATATACATGTGTCTCTCCCAGCTCACGAAATAAATACAACTAGCTGGCCGCAGCCAGACCCAAAATAAAAGAAAATACAACCGTCTGAGTGTACCGGGGATACAACAAAACTACTAAACTCAAGCTCAGGGTAGCAGCTATCTAGTCAGCAATCCTCTTACCTCGATCCTGGGAAGAGGGTCCCGCAACTCCAACAGATGACTCTGCAAAACAAAGGGGACAAGAAAAGGGAAAACAGTGGGGGTCAGAACTACTATAAAAACAGTAGCCTCCCCTAGTGGGTAAACCTCTACCACAGACCTGCCCACTAGGACTACAAGAGGCGGAGAGATAAAACAAGGGGGAGAGCTATACGTACAACAACTGATAAAAGCTATCACGAAGATGCCTCTCAAGTAATAAGCTAAAGGAGTAGCTAAATGCATACGTCAGCGTATACATATGCCTGCCCGGGTAACCCAATCTAGACACCGGTGAACACCGGTACTGCCTACTATGCCCACTAACTCACATCTCCGCTGCGGGATGCAGACCGGTTCCTGACCGACACGGTCCCATCCCCGAGGCAACAGACCGGCTCCTGACCGGCACGGTCATAAGTACTGCAACAGACCGGCTCCTGACCGGCACGGTCATAAATACAGCAACAGACCGGCTCCTGACCGGCACGGTCTCAAGTAACCCGATATAGTCGGATTGGACCAAGACTCTACTTAAGTGGGAACAACCCATCTACTAAAGAAGTCCCGGTCCCCTATCCCCAAATCTGATGCACTAATAACAGTCCGGTCAACCGCCCGAAATCCGCGGTCGCCGTGGGTACCCTGTCCTCAACCTGCCTGTCCCCAAATCCCAAAACTGACTACACTTTCCCCGTCCCTGCTCTAATCAGAGCATACTATCCCCTATGTCTAAGTGACTAGAGAAAGAATGAAACATGGTTTCTCCTAAGTCAATTCCAGCATGATAGTGTAGCAGAAAAAGGTGGCCTATCTAGGTGACCATTCAAGCATGCAAAAGTCCTTCCCTTGATAAAACGATTTTAAGTATTCTAACCGCATATCCCAACCTTTCATTAAACATTCAACATGTTATGGATTCAGCATGATTTCCAAGTAATTATATTACATATCTAAAGCATGAAAACACAACCTACTAACTTGTAGTTTTCTGACAATGCAAATATTAACAAAGAAACCCTGATCTCATACAAGCATGCTAGGTCCATTTCACAGTTCTACTAACAACATGATCAAGAGCATTCCAATAGGTCTAGTGACAGATCATAAGTAGGAGGTTCGCAACATCACCCACTTCGAGCGCTAATCCAAGTTCCCGAAAGCGAAACCCAAGCTCAGTCCAAAAAAACTCACCACCAATCTGTACAAAATACCCCAAAGGAAAGTACATAAGCTATTCATTCACAATTTCCCAAAATCTGTCCCTTAATACCACAGTCCAGAATTCTCCAATTTTTACCTGCGAAAAATGCCCAGAAAAATCCAAGAAAAATACTGTCGCGATCCTCGCGACGAACCCGTCGAAACGAGTACCTGCACGCCCAAATCGGAGTTTCCTACGCTGAGATAAAAATCCGACAAGGGAAACATCCCAATCCAAACTGTACCAAATTTCTGTAACAAAGAACCACAGAAAAAGGAGATTCTCACCCTCGTGCAAAAACCAGAAAAATCTGAGAAAAATCCAGGATACTCCTTGCTAAGTGTAGATGAAAAATTCCTGTTGAATCGCCTCGATCCGACGTCTGAGCGAAAAGATACGGCAAGAACACCGCGGTGCTGTCCAAAAGTCCGCGACGAAAAATGGGTCAAATGGGTGCTCGGAAAACTCCAAGGTCAGCACGGAAAACGAGGAACCTCAAAACACAGGAGTTGAAGCCCTACCTGTCGTGAGTCCAACGGCGCAAAAATCGGCGAAATCGGAAGTCAGGGTGAGTCGGGGGAGTCCAAACACTGAGAAGGGGCGAAGCGGGTCGCCGGAGAACAAGCGTCGCGCCGCGCCGTAAAATAGTGAACCTCGGGAAACGTGCCACCAAAAATCTCCAAAGTCCTCCAAAGGGTAGTGCACTGTGAGGGGGAAAATCGCTCTGAAGAACTCTCTCTGGAAAAAGGGCCAGAAGAGCTGAAAAGGAAACACAAAGGACCTATTTATAGCCAAGCCCAAATGCTGTTGGGTCGGGTTTTCGGGCGCAGGTTTCGGGCGCACTGCGCCCGGAAACCCGGTTGTACACCTCCCGTCCGACGCGCCCGAAAAGCTCTGGTGATGCCACGTCACCCCGCAACAGGGGACAGCGGTGCAAGGGACCCGCCGCGCGCCACGTGTCCCCCCGCGGTCAGCGGGGGTAGGTACGGCCCGCCAGTCGCGTGCCGACACGCGTCCGCACTCGAGTGCGGCCGACCGCCCGCCTGGCGCCACTGTGCGCGCGCCGTCCCGAGGCGGCCCTCTGCGCACAACGTGGACCGCGCCCTCGTGAGCCAGAAAATCCCAAGCCGCCACGTGTCATGCGCCCGGTCCACCGCAACCCCGCAAAGCCCCTGAGCCGTGCCGCGTGCGCCGGCCATTCCGGGCACGCCACGCATCCCCCGCCCGCGGTCCATGCACCGCCGCGCCTCCCCGTGGACCGAGCTGCGTGAGCCGGCCAATGATAGGCCGCCACGTGGCTCAGGCCGGTCCACGTGCCTCCCCCATGCACCGACAAACCCCGAAAACTTCCGGAAGCCCGCTTTTGGTCATCCGGACTCCAAATTTAACAAGCAAATAGCCGTTTCCAAGCGTCTTTCCGCGCTGAATCCAAATCCAACCTCAGATTGGCCCAAAACCTTTTCTAAAATTCGGCAAATGCAGCCGAAGGCCAAATCAGCTATCAAAGTCTCACCAGGTCCATCCGTGGCACCCCTTTGATGCACCATGGGCCAGACACACCAACACTAGGTGTTCTACATAGTGGATTCATCGGAAAGTTGCATGGGAAAAACCAGAACACTACACGGACCGTCGTGCGGGTAAAAATCTGTTACAGTCAGTTTTTGATTCTTATCCACTTCCAATGGTTTCTTACCTATAAGTAAACCCTAATTCTATCTTTTAGGGTAATCCACAATAAGTTTTATACTCCGGAAAATGACGGAAAAATATTAACGGAGAAAAACTTATAAATCCACATATAGAGAAGAAAGGAAATAACTAGATTTAATTCTATGTTTCTTCATCTATATTAATTAATTTGATTCTAGGTTTTCAAACTCAGATTTTGAGTAGAATCAAATTAATGAATACTTAGATGGTATTTCCGATCTATCTTTGATCTAAGTATTCGGCGGATTTTCACCACCAACAAAACAACGATTTTCCCCAAAATCGGCGCGTGGATTCGTGTGGCCTTGTGGATTCAAGGTGCTACCGCTCTCGTGGATTCAGAGAGAGGTACGTTCGTGTGATCGAGACGTACTACTTGGTGGAGACCGTGGATTCGGTCAGACGTCGTGGATTCGACGTTGGACGCCGTGGATTCGGCGTTGGACGCAAATCGTGGATTCGAGGCGCGTTGCGGAGCGAGCGGAGAAGATTAACTCGGAGCGTATGGAAAAAGGTTGAGTCGTGTGTGAGTACGGTATATCACCTTTGTACGTGTTTAATCTTAGTTGATTTCACCGTGTTATCGGTCCCGTGGTTTTTTACTCCTGTGATGGAGTTTTCCACGTAAAAATCTTGCGTGTTATTTTTCATTTCCGCATTGGGTTTTATTACGCAAAGATTTTTGAGTGTTTATTGTTACGGAATTTGAGTTGGCGTAGTTTCGTGAAAGTCTCAAGTCTTGAAGATTGAAGGTGAAGAAAGTTGGATCGTTTAACTCAATCTCAAGAAAGAAGAATTCAAAAGGATCAGGTATGTTTAACCTAAGATTTTGTGTGATCCGAATACTTCTTGTAGTGTAGAAACACTTGGAAGAATCTTTCATTGCATAAAAATCAAAAACTGGACTTGGGACATGTTCAGGATCCGGATCAGGTTGTTCGATCCGGATCCCGAAGGTGGTTCGTTCAGACACCAGTGAAATCCGGATCGTAGCCTCTCTTGATCCGGATCCCGAACACTGAGTTTACCATCTTCCTTGAACGATCCGGATCAGGCTTCGCAATCCGGATCCCGAACGTTGATGTTTGGTGAACTGTATGAACGATCCGGATCAAGCACTTCGATCCGGATCCCGAACCTTCGTTTTTCTGGAATTGCCTGACTCGTTACGACGATCCGGATCACAGCTAATCCGATCCGGATCGCCGTCCGTAAAATCTCCAGAAATGTTAGGTTTTTTATTCTTATCTCCTTCCTAGGGTTTCTAACCTATAAATAGACCCTATGACTCTTCTTCTAGGGTTAATCCAAAAAGAGGCCGAAAATAACAATAGCCGTCATTTTCATATTTACGCCTCGAGATCCACATATAGAGAAGAAAGGAAATCATTAGAGAATACTCTATGTTTCTTCATCTATATTGATTAGTTTGATTCTAGGTTTTCATACTCACATCTTGAGTTGAATCAAACTAATGAATACTTAGATGGTATTTCCGATCTATCTTTGATCTAAGTATTCGGCGGATCATCACCACCCAAAAACAACGATTTACCCCAAAAATCGGCGCGTGGATTCGCGTGTCCTTGTGGATTCAAGGTTCAACCGCTCTCGTGGATTCGGAGCGAGGCACGTTCGTGGATTCGAAGGGTGCTATTGGGTGAAGACCGTGGATTCGGTCGGACGTCGTGGATTCGACGTTGGACGCCGTGGATTCGGCGTTGGGCGCAGATCGTGGATTCGAGAAGCGTCGCGGAGCGAGCGGAGAAGATCCTCTAGGAGCGTATGGAAAAGGTTGAGTCGTAATTGTGTACGGTAAATCACCTTGTACGTGTTTTAATTCTAGTGGATTTCTGCCGTGTTATCGGTCCCGTGGTTTTTTACTCCGGTGATGGAGTTTTCCACGTAAAAATCTTGCGTATTATTTTTTATTTCCGCATTGGGTTTTTATCGCAACGATTTTTGAGTGTTTATACGTTTACACCTATTCACCCCCCTCTAGGTGTTTTTTCCCCTATTTAGATCCGTATTACATATAACCCAACAAGTGGTATCAGAGAGGGAATAGGGTTGTAAACAATGGTTGAAGGTGGAAACATCAACCGACCCCCGTTCTTCGATGGAACAAATTATGCGTACTGGAAAGTACGGATGAAAGCCTTTTTAATTTCCATCGACGAACGGGTGTGGCAATCAATTGAATTAGGATGGTCTAATCCAACTGAACTTATTGGTGATGTTCGCACCTTAAAACCTAGGTCGAAATGGACCAAGAAAGAGTTAGATTCATCTTCTTACAATGGCAAGGGAATTAATGCTATCTTTAATGCCTTATCTCAAACTGAATTCTCTCGCGTCTCGGCATGTGAGACTGCGAAAGAAATCTGGGATGTTCTTCAGGTTACACATGAGGGAACTAACCTCGTGAAGATTCAGAAACTGCAAATGCTTACGAGCAAGTTTGACTCTATCTTAATGGCAGAAAATGAATCTTTCACGGACTACTATACACGATTGCAAGACATCGTAAACTCATGTGCTAATCTGGGAGAGAAGATTCCAGAATTTAAGATTGTAAGAAAGATCTTAAGAACTCTTCCTGAACGATTTCGCCCAAAGGTTACTGCCATTGAAACTATTAAACACCCGGACGAAATACGTGTAGAAGAATTAGTTGGTTCATTACAAACTTATGAAATGATATTTACTACTAACAATTCTTCTGGAAAGGCATCCACTTCTAAGTCTTCAGGTTATGCGTTGAAAACAACTAAGGAAGAAGACGCGGATACATCCTCCTCAGACGATGACGAGAACCTTTCTATGGAGGAATTTGAGAAGCAGCTCGCTCTCTTGACAAGGAAGTTTCGCCGCAACTTTCGAAGGGGTAATTCAAGCAAATCTCCATCCTTCGGAAAGTCAAACAAAGGCAAGGGTACTTCAGGTTACAAGTCAAGAAAGCAAGAGAACTTCTCAAAGGATAAGAAAAGTTCAGAAGGACAACTACAATGCTTCAAATGTCGAGGCTACGGCCACATTGCAACGGAGTGTCCCAACAAGTATCCGGCAAAGAAGAAGGCGATGCAAGTCGTCACTTGGGATGACAACTCAACGTCAAATGAGTCGTCTTCGAGTGATGAAGAAAAGAGCTCCACCGCATTCCACGCGTCCGTATCTTCACCCTTCATGTGCTTTATGGCAAGTACATCCGAGTCGATGTCCAACTCCACTGTTGAAAAGAAAGCAACGGACAACGAATTGGATGATTCGGAAGGTGAAGAATTTGCTCTAGCCTATCACAGATCTTTACGGGATTTAAAGAAACCGGCTAAGCAAAACAAGGGGTTGAGAGGGAGATTGCAGGATCTCGAAGAAGAAGTAAAAAGGGTAACTTCTCTCTCGACCGATCTTGAAGTGGAAAGGGATAAACTGATAAAAGAAAATGTTTCCCTTCAAGAGTCCAATGAGCAACTCGAGAAGAACTATATAGATATGGTGAACAAAGCGAACTATTTCTTGAAGCTCTACGGCGAGGCCCGACGGGAAAAATTGGAAATGACAGAGACCATTTGCCAACTCAAGGATGACTTACAGCAATTTTCTTTAGGAAGGAGTAAGTTGGATAAACTTCTTGGTCTTGGTCAAACAAACAAGTTCGGCCTCGGATACAATCGAACTGAAGACAATTTTAGTTCGGTTGGGACAGTCTTTGTGCCTCAGTCGGTATCTCCTCCTCCGACACCGGAAATCATGACAACTAACGACAACAAACCTACTTCATCCTCTTCAGAATCGTCAAGCACAAAGGTATGTTTTCGTTGTAATTCTGCAGGGCACATTGGAAGAAATTGCAAGATTGGAGCTCAAAGATCAAATCAACCACATCTTGCAACTGCTACCAATAAGTTCACTCCATGGAATTCAAAGAAGGATTTTCCTAAAGAAAAGGACATTGGTAGTACTTCAAACAAGACGATGACAAAAGAAAAAGACCAATCTTGCAAGACGTCTTCATCAAGGAAAACTTCTCAACCATTGCCAACATACTCCAAAACTCAAAAGGTTTGGGTATGCAAAGGTGAAACCCCTCCTTGTCTTTAATCGTTCTTCGATTAAATCTTGTGTAGTTTATGTATACTACTTTCTTTTCATCTTTTTCTTTTGGCCGACCCGTCAACCATCTTTGGGAGGTAAATGGTACATTTTTTTATTGGTTGATGATTTCTCTCGGTTTTCTTGGGTAGCATTTTTAAAAGAGAAAGCTGATACGTTTGACTCTTTTCATGAGATTTGCCATCGTATTATGATTGAAAGGAATGAAAAGATCATTCGTGTTAGAAGTGATAGAGGTGGAGAATTCATAAATTCAAAATTCATTGATTTTTGCACTTCAAATGGCATTAAACATGAATTCTCGGCACCCTATACACCTCAGCAGAATGGTGTTGTTGAGCGCAAGAACAGGGTTGTTCAAGAGATGGCGCGTGTGATGCTTCATAGCCGAAATTTACCGCTACATTTTTGGGCTGAAGCCGTGAACACCGCTGTCTATGTCATTAATAGAGTTTACTTGCGCCCAGGAACTTTAAATACACCATATGAGCTGTGGTTTAGTAGAAAACCCAACATCAAATATTTTCGTGTCTTCGGGAGTCGATGTTACATTTTACGTGACCGTGAAAATCTTGGAAAGTTCGACTCTCGAAGTGATGAAGGGATCTTTTTGGGTTATTCTACGAATAGCAGAGCATATCGAGTATTTAACATTGAATCTAAGACGATCGTAGAATCTATAAATGTTAAAGTAGATGAAGCTTTTCACTTTGGATCTGGAAAATCTACCCTCGATATCTCTCTAGATGATGATTCTCCTGCTAATGCATCTTCTCATAATAATACTTCCAATATTAATGATGCATCTAATGGTTCTTCGAGTTTATCTGATGTGCAGGAATCATCTCATGTATCTCCGAGTACTCCGTTTCAACAAACGTTACGAATCTCCAAGGATCATCCGGAATCGAATATTATTGGAGATCCACAAGAAGGAGTTAGAACTCGGAGGCAGTTGGTTTGTGGATTCGCTTGCTACGTATCTTTAATCGAACCAAAGAACATAGATGAAGCTCTTCAGGATGACTACTGGATTAAAGCAATGCAGGAAGAGCTCCATCAATTTGAGCGAAACAAAGTCTGGGAATTAACGAAGCCTCCAAAGCAACACAATGTGATAGGTACCAAATGGATCTTCAAGAACAAGAAAAATGAGGATGGTACTATCATCAGGAACAAGGCACGATTAGTTGCTCAAGGCTACTCTCAAGTAGAAGGTATAGACTTTGACGAAACATTCGCCCCTGTAGCTAGACTCGAGTCCATTCGTATACTATTTGCTATTGCTTGTCATTTTAAAATCAAATTATTTCAAATGGACGTTAAGAGCGCATTTCTAAATGGGTTTTTAAATGAGGAAGTTTATGTGGCTCAACCGAAAGGTTTTGTAGATCATAAACAACCTAACCATGTTTTTCGTTTGAAAAAGGCTCTTTACGGTCTGAAACAAGCACCGCGAGCATGGTACGAAAGGTTAACAAAGCACCTTTTGGAGAAGGGCTATACTCGAGGGGGAGCTGATAGGACTCTCTTTGTAAAGTACCGGGGCATTGGATAGCGCGCCGACCACACAGATGGCTTGTAGCAGAGAGTTGCCTTGGGCATGTTGCATTTGAGTTTACAGTGGATGCCGGGTTGATTCGGATCAACGCGGAAGCTCCAGCTCGATTCGGGGTTTTTCCGGGCTTTGTAGGCCGATTGAGGATGAGATTGGAAATTTCCGACTTCACCGTGGAGTGCCGGAAATTCAAGAACACTTGGAACAGGTGTACTTTCAGATTACAGCGAAGTTCGGGAGGTTCCGGACTGACGCGGAGGACCCGGAGGCAAAAAGTGAGTTGGAACTGGCAATTTTGGAGCCGGTAATTGATTTGAGCACCCCGACTCAACGGATAAGCTTTTTGAGGAGAAAAAGCTGTGGACACGTGTACTTTCAGATTACAGCGAGGTTCGGGAGGTTCCGGACTGACGCGGAGGGCCGGGAGGCAAAAAGTGAGTCGGAACTGGCAATTTTGGAGCCGGTAATTGATTTGAGCACCCCGACTCAACGGACGAGCTTTTTGAAGAGAAAAAGCTGTGGACACGTGTACTCTTGATTTACAGCGAGGTTCGGGAGGTTCCGGACTGACGCGGAGGACCCGGAGGCAAAAAGTGAGTTGGAACTGGCAATTTTGGAGCCGGTAATTGATTTGAGCACCCCGACTCAACGGATAAGCTTTTTGAGGAGAAAAAGCTATGGACACGTGTACTTTCAGATTACAGCGAGGTTCGGGAGGTTCCGGACTGACGCGGAGGGCCCGGAGGCAAAAAGTGAGTCGGAACTGGCAGTTTTGGAGCCGGTATTTGATTTGAGCACCCCGACTCAACGGATGAGCTTTTTGAAGAGAAAAAGCTGTGAGCGCGTGTATTTTCGATTTACAGCGGAGTTCGGGAAGTTCCGGGCAGCGGCGGAGAGCCCGAAGGCAAAAAGTGAGTTGGAGTTGGAGTTTTTGGAATTAATTAATTGGTTAATTAATTAATTAAAGCTTATGCTTTATATAAAGGGCCCCAGCCTCCCTCTGCAGCAGAGAGAAAGAAAGAAAAAAAGGAAGAAAGAAAGAAAGGAAAAGAAAAGAGAGGAAAAGGAAAAAGAAAAGGAAGAAGAAGGGCTTTTGAGGCATTCGTGGATTTTTGGACTCGCCGTTGGAGGCCGCGTGGAGCTCGTGGGCGTGCGGCGAGCATCGTCAAGGTAAGCAAATTCTGACTTTTGGGTTTTTCGGAGGTTTATGCAGTTTTTGGAGTTTTTTTGAGCTGTGGAATTTTTAATTGGGTTTTATATTGCTAAAATCGGATTTTCGGGATTTTTCGGATTATTGGGGATTTTTTTTATAAAATTCTGGAATTGCCGTCGCCGGCGGCCGCGCGCGTGCGCAACGGCGCACGCGCGGCGCCAGGGTGCTGCTGTTGGCAGCACCCTGCGGCGAGGTGCCGCTGGGCGCGGCGCCGCGTGCAGCAAAGTGCTGCACGCGGCGCTGCCAGTCCGCGCGCAGGCGCGCGCGGCAGGGCCGCGCGCAGGTGCGCGCGGCGCTGCCTGGCCGCGCGCGGGCGCGCGCGGCATGGCCGCGCGCAGGTGCGCGCGGCACTGCTTGGCCGCGCGCGGCATGGCCGCGCGTAGGTGCGCGCGGCACTGCTTGGACGCGCGCGGGTGCGCGCGGCATGGCCGCGCGCGGGCGCGCGCGGCAGGGCCGCGCGCAGGTGCGCGCGGCACCGCTTGGCCGCGCGCAGGTGCGCGCGGCAGGGCCGCGCGCGGGCCTGCGCGGGCCGCGCGGGCCGCGCGCAGGCGTGCGCGGGCCTGCGCGGGCGCGCGCTGCTGCGCGCAGCGCTGCGGGCTGCGCGCTGCGGCCGCGCGCGCGCGGCTAGGCTGCGCGCGGCCGCGCGCAGCGCCGCTGGGCGCTGCGCGCAGCGCCGCTGGGGGCCGCGCGCAGCGCCGCTGGGGCACTGCGCGACGCGCTCCAGCGTCGCGCAGCAGCCCCTGCGCCGCGCGGTTTGGCTTGGTGCCGCGCGGTGGGCCTCCCTCGTCGCGCGGCAGGGCTGGTGGACGCTCGGCGTGCTCCCGGACGGCGGGCGACACCTCGGGTTGCGTGCCGGCGCCGTTTTTTTCGCCGTCGGAGCCCGTTGGTCGCCGTCGGCCGCTGTTTTTCGCCGCCGCGAGCTGTTTTTCGCCGTCGGGCGCTGGTTTTCGCCGACGGAGCAGTTTTTCGCCGCCGCGCGCTGTTTTTCGCCGTCGGGCGCAGTTTTTCGCCGACGGAGCCGTTTTTCGCAGTTTTCGCCGGCAGATTTCGCAAGCGGTTTCGCGCGCAGGTTTCGCTGTTTTCCGCTGTTTTGCGAGCGGTTTTCGCAGGATTTTCGCAAGCTGATTTTCGAGCTGTTTTCGCCGTCGGGCGCAGTTTTTTCGCCGACGGAGCAGTTTTTCGCAAGCTGTTTTCGCAAGCCGGTTTTGAGCAGTTTTTGCAAGCAGTTTGTGAGCAGATTTTGAGCGGTTTTCGCGAGCAGTTTCGCAGGGTTTTCGCGAACTGTCTCGCTAGCAGATTTTGCCTGTTTTTCGCCGTCGGGCGCTGTTTTTTCGCCGACGGAGCTGTTTTTCGCCGCCGCGTGCTGTTTTTCGCCGTCGGGCGCTGTTTTTTCGCCGACGGAGCTGTTTTCGCCGCCGCGTGCTGTTTTTCGCCGTCGGGCGCTGGCTTTCGCTGACGGAGGCTGTTTTCGCCGACGGAAGCTGTTTTTCGCCGTCGGATGCTCGGTTTTGACTGTGTGGAGTGATTTTGCGATTTCTTCGCTTCTGGCAGCTTGCGGTGCGGTTTTAGCTTCCGCGGAGCGCGCGGTCGTGTGGTTGGTCGCCGCGTGCTCCGATTCGCGTGCGGATTCTGGCATCGGGCTTCGTGTTGCGTGCGGACCCCTTGGAGGCCAGGTAAGCCGCTGAGCCAATTGCAAGTGTCGACGAGCAATTGGTGGCTTTCTGAGGTGGGTTGGTTTTCTCTCCAAGTCTACGAACTTTCTTCTAATTCTATTGTGATAGGATTGCATGCTAGTTTAAGTGTTTTCTTGGAACTTAACTAGCACCCCCGTCATATGTGCATGATTTTGACCAGACCATTTGTGAACCTTAATTTGGGCTAGGTTCCTTTATGCTTTAGACATCCCGCACTTTTCATATCCTTCGGGACTTAGAGTTTCCTCGCCCGGGTAGTGGGCTGAGTGGTCTGAGTGTTGTGGGGCGGGTGTTGCACTCGGGCCCGGGGGGCCGAGTGGGGTCTGGTGGCTGGGCCAGGCCAGTGTTAGCATTTTGGGGAGCCGTTTCAGATAAACGGTGGTCCCGGGGGTTTTCCTTTCCGCTGTTCTTCTCGTCACCACCAGGTTGGGATCGTGGTGCACGTGTGTTAGCAGGACCTTGAACCCAGAACCTTTTTGGATAAATACATGATTTTAGTCAGCCAATGTTTCTTCCAAGCCTCGCAAGGTTGTCCGAGTCTGTTCTCGTCCGTTGGGACGAAGGCATCAGCTCTTCGAGGCTTGGGCATAAAACTTGATTTCAAAGGGTTTTCCTAAAAGAGACTAAAAATCATTAAAAAGATGGATTTCTCTCAGATCGAATGGTTTTCTGAAATAAATGACATGGTTTCTTATAAACTTATCCACCCGAGCGGATTCGAGTGATCTGGGTTCTAAGGGCTGCTTTCTCTCTTGGGGACGTAGATGTTAGTCTCCCGGGGTTTCGGACCCTTCGTAGATCTGGCCGTGGAGTAGCTCCGGCCGTGAGTTCAGTGGAGTTGTGTTGTGGGAGCCGTGGGAGAGACGGTGGTCCCAGCTGTGTAGTACCTTCGTTGAGTGGGTCAGTGTTGTGAGATTGAGTCGTGGAGGGTTCTCCGACTGAGTTTGTGCTTTGAGCATCGAGATACCGATCTGTTTGATCGAGGACTACAGCCTGCAGGAGCCACTTGTGAGACAGTGATACTGATGAGATACTGGAGTTCGGTGGGGTCGCACCCCTCGAACCACGCCCCGGGTGCGTTGATGATTCCGAGCCTGATGAGGCTGCGATGATGATACCGAGCCTGACGAGGCTGCGATGATGCGCCTAGTTCATATACTAGAGGTCGCTTGATACCCCTGGCCGTGCTACCATGGGGTCACTGTGTGAGATATCGAGTTTGTCCGTTGGGACACCCTGGTTGATACACCAGGGGGCGCAGGCTTGACTCGACTGGACCCTGTGGGGCAGTCGCTGAGATTTGGGATACACTGAGAGAGTGATGGCGTAGCATGTGTCATAGTAGAGCGTCTTGGGCTTAGTACTTGTGACATATTGTCAGCAGTGAGTGACTGCATACCATCATCCATAGTCTCTTCTTATTGAGCATAGTAGATAGAGGCATGATAGCTGTAGATTCTTTTCCAGCTTATTTTTATTATCATCAGTCTTTTCTCTATCTTATGCCTCTGGTAGACTTAGTGGGCAGACCGTGGTTCTTGGAGACGGTACCCACTGAGAACTACTGTAGGATGTAGTTCTCACACCCTCTGTCGGTGACAGGTTGCTGAGGCTTTCTTCCGTTTCTGCTGAGCTTGATTGGGCGGACCGAGGACAGGGAGTCGCGTGATAGTTCCCTACCAGCATTGTTACTTTAGAGAGAGGTAGATGTACCATCCCGGATTGTGGGAGTGGGTTATGTTTCCTGTTTAGCTATCTCCCAGTTGGATTTGTAGATGTTGTATAGGTGCACTTCTATTTGTATCTTCTGATTTTGGGAGATAGGCTATGAGTTGTTGCAACTTTGTAGTTGAGAAATTTTATAGTACAGCTTTTTATCCGCTCTGATATCTGTGTAGCTGTAGTTTTGTCTTTTGCAGGCTAGACGCTTCGTCTGTACGGCAGTTTCCGTACAGATGGCGGATCTGTTAGCGAGCCCGGGTCGCAGTTTCGACCCCGGGGCGTGACACTCTTTGTGAAGCATTATCAAAGCAATTTCATTGTAGCACAAATCTATGTCGATGACATTGTATTTGGCGCAACAAGAGATAATGATGCTTCTAAATTCGCGGAAACCATGGAAAGCGAATTTGAGATGTCCATGATGGGCGAAATGACTTATTTCCTTGGATTGCAAATTAAACAAAATGATGAAGGTATTCACTTGAGTCAATCCAAGTATGCAATGGAGTTGGTCAAAAAGTTTGATCTCGAAAATTGTAAAGATTTTCCGACTCCAATGGGAACTAGCCACAAGGGACTTGGAAGTGAATCACATAGTGAGAATGTAGACGAGAAACTGTATCGAAGTATGATTGGAAGTCTACTTTACCTCACGGCTAGTCGCCCGGATATATCTTTTGGTGTTGGGATTTGTGCGAGATATCAATCAGCACCAAAGGAGGTTCACCTGAAAGCGGTGAAAAGGATCATCCGGTATATCAAAGGATCAATTAATTTCGGAATTTGGTATCCTATGGGAACAAGTTTGGATATTGTTGGATACTCAGATGCCGATTGGGCAGGATCAGTGGATGATCGGAAAAGCACGAGTGGTGCATGCTTCTATCTTGGCCATTGCCTTGTTGCATGGCACAGTAAAAAGCAGAACTGCATAGCACTCTCGACTGCCGAAGCGGAATACATTTCAGCTGGAAGTTGCTCAACTCAACTCATTTGGATGAAAAGCGTTTTGAGCGATTTCCGCATTTCAGCATCTTCGGTAACAATTCTTTGTGACAACACAAGTGCAATTAACATTTCTAAAAACCCTGTGTTGCACTCTAGAACAAAACATATTGAACTTAGACATCATTTTCTTAGAGAGCTAGTTGAATCAAATACTCTTCAACTTTCATATATTTCAACTGAGGATCAATTAGCTGACATTCTAACAAAACCTTTGGATCAAAAACGTTTTATTCATTTACGAAAAGCAATTGGAATGCTTTCCTTGAAATAAACTTCTTTTTGAAACCTTTGCTTAGGATAGGTTTTGTATTTGTTTTTGTTTTGTTCATTATCTATGTTTGTACATAGGACATTAATTGAGCATAGATCATAATTGACTTTAATTGCATCTTTTCGCACATTTAGAATTTTATTATGCTTTTGCCATCATAATATTTCACTGTTGCAATGATCATTTATGTTAATTAAATCATCTTCTAAGTGATCAAAGTCAATTTATCTCTCTCTATTGTTACGGAATTTGAGTTGGCGTAGTTTCGTGAAAGTCTCAAGTCTTGAAGATTGAAGGTGAAGAAAGTTGGATCATTTAACTCAATCTCAAGAAAGAAGAATTCAAAAGGATCAGGTATGTTTAACTAAATATTTTGTGTGATCCGAATACTTCTTGTAGTGTAGAAACACTTGGAAGAATCTTTCATTGCATAAAAATCAAAAACTGGACTTGGGACATGTTCAGGATCCGGATCAGGTTGTTCGATCCGGATCCCGAAGGTGGTTCGTTCATACACCAGTTCAATCCGGATCGTAGTCTCATGATCCGGATCCCGAACAGTGAGTTTACCATTTTCCTTGAACAATCCGGATCATGCTTCGCAATCCGGATCCCGAACGTTGATGTTTGGTAAACTGTATGATCGATCCGGATCGTGCACTTCGATCCGGATCCCGAACCTTCGTTTTTCTGGAACTGGCTGTCTCGTTACGACGATCCGGATCGTAGCTAGTCCGATCCGGATCGCCGTCCGTAAAATTTCCAGAAATGTTAGGTTTTTGATTCTTATCTCCTTCCTAGGGTTTCTAACCTATAAATACACCCTATGACTCTTTTTCTAGGGTGAATCCACAGAGTCTATAGCCGTCATTTTCATATACCATTTTATACGGCTATAGATCCACATATAGAGAAGAAAGGAAATCATTAGAGAATACTCTATGTTTCTTCATCTATATTGATTAGTTTGATTCTAGGTTTTCATACTCACATCTCGAGTTGAATCAAAACTAATGAATACTTAGATGGTATTTCCGATCTATCTTTGATCTAAGTATTCGGCGGATCATCACCACCCAAAAACAACGATTTACCCCAAAAATCGGCGCGTGGATTCGCGTGTCCTTGTGGATTCAAGGTTCAACCGCTCTCGTGGATTCGGAGCAAGGCACGTTCGTGGATTCGAAGGGTGCTATTGGGTGAAGACCGTGGATTCGGTCGGACGTCGTGGATTCGACGTTGGACGCCGTGGATTCGGCGTTGGGCGCAGATCGTGGATTCGAGAAGCGTCGCAGAGCGAGCGGAGAAGATCCTCTAGGAGCGTATGAAAAGGTTGAGTCGTAAGTGTGTACGGTAAATCACCTTGTACGTGTTTTAATTCTAGTGGATTTCTGCCGTGTTATCGGTCCCGTGGTTTTTTACTCCGGTGATGGAGTTTTCCACGTAAAAATCTTGCGTATTATTTTTATTTCCGCATTGGGTTTTATCGCAACGATTTTTTGAGTGTTTATACGTTTACACCTATTCACCCCCCTCTAGGTGGTTTTTCCCCTATTTAGATCCGTATTACATATAACCCAACAAGTGGTATCAGAGAGGGAATAGGGTTGTAAACAATGGTTGAAGGTGGAAACATCAACCGACCCCCATTCTTCGATGGAACTAATTATGCGTACTGGAAAGTACGGATGAAAGCTTTTTTAATTTCCATCGACGAACGGGTGTGGCAATCAATTGAATTAGGATGGTCTAATCCAACTGAATTTAATGGTGATGTTCGCACCTTAAAACCTAGGTCGAAATGGACCAAGGAAGAGTTAGATTCATCTTCTTACAATGGCAAGGGAATTAATGCTATTTTTAATGCCTTATCTCAAACTGAATTCTCTCGCGTCTCGGCATGTGAGACTGCGAAAGAAATCTGGGATGTTCTTCAGGTTACACATGAGGGAACTAACCTCGTGAAGATTCAGAAACTGCAAATGCTTACGAGCAAGTTTGACTCTATCTTAATGGCAGAAAATGAATCTTTCACGGACTACTATACACGATTGCAAGACATCGTAAACTCATGTGCTAATCTGGGAGAGAAGATTCCAGAATTTAAGATTGTAAGAAAAATCTTAAGAACTCTTCCTGAACGATTTCGCCCAAAGGTTACTGCCATTGAAACTATTAAACACCCGGACGAAATACGTGTAGAAGAATTAGTTGGTTCATTACAAACTTATGAAATGACATTTACTACTAACAATTCTTCTGGAAAGGCATCCACTTCTAAGTCTTCAGGTTATGCGTTGAAAACAACTAAGGAAGAAGACGCGGATACATCCTCCTCAGACGATGACGAGAACCTTTCTATGGAGGAATTTGAGAAGCAGCTCGCTCTCTTGACAAGGAAGTTTCGCCGCAACTTTCGAAGGGGTAATTCAAGCAAATCTCCATCCTTCGGAAAGTCGAACAAAGGCAAGGGTACTTCAGGTTACAAGTCAAGAAAGCAAGAGAACTTCTCAAAGGATAAGAAAAGCTCAGAAGGACAACTACAATGCTTCAAATGTCGAGGCTACGGCCACATTGCAACGGAGTGTACTAACAAGTATCCGGCAAAGAAGAAGGCGATGCAAGTCGTCACTTGGGATGACAACTCAACGTCAAATGAGTCGTCTTCGAGTGATGAAGAAAAGAGCTCCACCGCATTCCACGCGTCCGTATCTTCACCCTTCATGTGCTTTATGGCAAATACATCTGAGTCGTTGTCCAACTCCACTGTTGAAAAGAATGCAACGGACAACGAATTGGATGATTCGGAAGGTGAAGAATTTGCTCTAGCCTATCACAGATCTTTACGGGATTTAAAGAAACCGGCTAAGCAAAACAAGGGGTTGAGAGGGAGATTGCAGGATCTCGAAGAAGAAGTAAAAAGGGTAACTTCTCTCTCGACCGATCTTGAAGTGGAAAGGGATAAACTGATAAAGAAAATGTTTCCCTTCAAGAGTCCAATGAGCAACTCGAGAAGAACTATATAGATATGATGAACAAAGCAAACTATCTCTTGAAGCTCTACGGCGAGGCCCGACGGGAAAAATTGGAAATGACAGAGACCATTTGCCAACTCAAGGATGACTTACAGCAATTTTCCTTAGGAAGGAGTAAGTTGGATAAACTTCTTGGTCTAGGTCAAATAAACAAGTTCGGCCTCGGATACAATCGAACTGAAGACAATTTTAGTTCGGTTGGGACAGTCTTTGTGCCTCAGTCGGTATCTCCTTCTCCGACACCGGAAATCATGACAACTAACGACAACAAACCTACTTCATCCTCTTCAGAATCGTCAAGCACAAAGGTATGTTTTCGTTGTAATTCTGCAGGGCACATTGGAAGAAATTGCAAGATTGGAGCTCAAAGATCAAATCAACCACATCTTGCAACTGCTACCAACAAGTTCACTCCATGGAACTCAAAAAGGATTTTCCTAAAGAAAGGACATTGGTAGTACTTCAAACAAGACGATGACAAAAGAAAAAGACCAATCTTGCAAGACGTCTTCATCAAGGAAAACTTCTCAACCATTGCCAACATACTCCAAACTCAAAAGGTTTGGGTATGCAAAGGTGAAACCCCTCCTTGTCTTTAATCGTTCTTCGATTAAATCTTGTGTAGTTTATGTGTACTACTTTCTTTTCTTCTTTTTCTTTTGGCCGACCCGTCAACCATCTTTGGGAGGTAAATGGTACATCTTTTTATTGGTTGATGATTTCTCTCGGTTTTCATGGGTAGCATTTTGAAAGAGAAAGCTGATACGTTTGACTCTTTTCATGAGATTTGCCATCGTATTATGATTGAAATGAATGAAAAGATCATTCGTGTTAGAAAGTGATAGAGGTGGAGAATTCATAAATTCAAAATTTATTGATTTTTGCACTTCAAATGGAATCAAACATGAATTCTCGGCACCCTATACACCTCAGCAGAATGGTGTTGTTGAGCGCAAGAACAGGGTTGTTCAAGAGATGGCGCGTGTGATGCTTCATAGCCGAAATTTGCCGCTACATTTTTGGGCTGAAGCTGTGAACACCGCTGTCTATGTCATTAATAGAGTCTTCTTGCGCCCAGGAACTTTAAATACACCATATGAGCTGTGGTTTAGTAGAAACCCAATATCAAATATTTTCGTGTCTTCGGGAGTCGATGTTATATTTTACGTGACCGTGAAAATCTTGGAAAGTTCGACTCTCGAAGTGATGAAGGGATCTTTCTGGGTTATTCTACGAATAGCAGAGCATATCGAGTATTTAACATTGAATCTAAGACGATCGTAGAATCTATAAATGTTAAAGTAGATGAAGCTTTTCACTTTGAAACTGGAAAATCTATCCTCGATATCTCTCTAGATGATGATTCTCCTGCTAGTGCGTCCTTCTCATAATAATACTTCCAATATTAATGATGCATCTAATGGTTCTTCTAGTTTATCTGATGTGCAGGAATCATCTCATATATCTCCGAGTACTCCGCTTCAACAAACATTACGAATCTCCAAGGATCATCCGGAATCGAATATTATTGGAGATCCACAAGAAGGAGTCAGAACTCGGAGGCAGTTGGTTTGTGGATTCGCCTGCTACGTATCTTTAATCGAACCAAAGAACATAGATGAAGCTCTTCAGGATGACTACTGGATTAAAGCAATGCAGGAAGAGCTCCATCAATTTGAGCGAAACAAAGTCTGGGAATTAACGAAGCCTCCAAAGCAACACAATGTGATAGGTACCAAATGGATCTTCAAGAACAAGAAAAATGAGGATGGTACTATCATCAGGAACAAGGCACGATTAGTTGCTCAAGGCTACTCTCAAGTAGAAGGTATAGACTTTGACGAAACATTCGCCCCTGTAGCTAGACTCGAGTCCATTCGTATACTGTTTGCTAATTGCTTGTCATTTTAAAATCAAATTATTTCAAATGGACGTTAAGAGCGCATTTCTAAATGGGTTTTTAAATGAGGAAGTTTATGTGGCTCAAACGAAAGGTTTTGTAGATCATAAACAACCTAACCATGTTTTTCGTTTGAAAAAGGCTCTTTACGGTCTGAAACAAGCACCGCGAGCATGGTACGAAAGGTTAACAAAGCACCTTTTGGAGAAGGGCTATACTCGAGGGGGAGCTGATAGGACTCTCTTTGTGAAGCATTATCAAAACAATTTCATTGTAGCACAGATATATGTCGATGACATAGTATTTGGCGCAACAAGAGATAATGATGCTTCTAAATTCGCGGAGACCATGGAAAGCGAATTTGAGATGTCCATGATGGGTGAATTGACTTATTTTCTTGGATTGCAAATTAAACAAAATGATGAAGGTATTCACTTGAGTCAATCCAAGTTTGCAATGGAGTTGGTCAAAAAGTTTGATCTAGAAAATTGTAAAGATTTTCCGACTCCAATGGGAACTAGCCACAAGGGACTTGGAAGTGAATCACATAGTGAGAATGTAGACGAGAATTTGTATCGAAGTATGATTGGAAGTCTACTTTACCTCACGGCTAGTCGCCCGGATATATCTTTTGGTGTTGGGATTTGCGCGAGATATCAATCAGCACCAAAGGAGGTTCACCTGAAAGCGGTGAAAAGGATCATCCGGTATATCAAAGGATCAATTAATTTCGGAATTTGGTATCCTATGGGAACAAGTTTGGATATTGTTGGATACTCAGATGCCGATTGGGCAGGATCAGTGGATGATCGGAAAAGCACGAGTGGTGCATGCTTCTATCTTGGCCATTGCCTTGTTGCATGGCATAGTAAAAAGCAGAACTGCATAGCACTCTCGACTGCCGAAGCGGAATACGTTTCAGCTGGAAGTTGCTCAACTCAACTCATTTGGATGAAAAGCGTACTGAGCGACTTCCGCATTTCAGCATCTTCGGTAACAATACTTTGTGACAACACTAGTGCTATTAACATTTCTAAAACCCTGTGTTGCACTCTAGAACAAAACATATTGAACTTAGATATCATTTTCTTAGAGAGCTAGTTGAATCAAATACTCTTCAACTTTCATATATTTCAACTGAGGATCAATTAGCTGACATTCTAACAAAACCTTTGGATCAAAAACGTTTTATTCATTTACGAAAGCAATGGGATGCTTTCTTTGAAATAATCTTCTTTTTGAAATCTTTGCTTAGGATAGGTTTTGTATTGGTTTTGTTTTGTTCATTATCTATGTTTGTACATAGGACATTAATTGAGCATAGATCATAATTGACTTTAATTGCATCTTTTCGCACATTTAGAATTATTATGCTTTTGCCATCATAATATTTCACTGTTGCAATGATCATTTATGTTAATTAAATCATCTTCTAAGGTGATCAAAGTCAATTTCTCTCTCTATGATCTCTTGGTATAGTCATTATCTTATTTGGACTGCTTAGTCGAGTATGAAATCGAGATCAATATTTGGGTTGAATACTTTATATCTTAAATAATTGATAGCCAATTGAGGGGGAGTCTTAGAAAAGGTAAAATGCTCAAAAGATGTGGAAAGAGTTACATCCCAATGAGGAGTGTGAAAACTACCACCACATGGAGGAAAGAGCTACCACCTCGGTCGTCCGAGTATTGTGTGCAGCTACCACATGTATACCAAGCATGGTTGTTCAAATTTTTGATAAGTAAAATGCATGTTGAAATACTTGACTCTGTCAAATTTCAAGGTTGGTATAAGGTGGGTCTTTAATGAAGATGCTCAAAGAGCCACTCTCTTCACAGATTGTCTAGATATAGTATCTACTATATTGGGATTTCAAACATCTATTGATCTTTGTATTTCATTTCTTTACTGAATGATGATTTGATAAAGGCATTACTCATAAGATCAAGTTAGATGTGATTGAAGGTGTTCAACTTTAAGGGATTTAATTTTTGTAAATTTTCGTTTCATTTTGGATATTATGTGATAGATTTGGCATAATCTAATTCTTGTTGTATGAAACGATGATTTTTGTTTAAAGTTGATACACATTGTGCTTACAATCTTTTTCTGGTTTTTCTTGAATTTCTCTGAAATTTTCTAAAGAAAAAGTTGGGGCCGATCCGGATCGGGTTAGATGATCCGGATCCCGAACGCAGGAATTCTTCTGCGGGCTGACGATCCGGATGTATCTGCCGATCCGGATCCCGAACGCAGTTTCTTACTGCGGGTAGCCGATCCGGATCGCAGTTATGAACTGATCCGGATCGCGGCTAGGTTTTATAAGGAACGAAAGGGTTTTTGATTTCTTTACTCCAATCTTTTGTTCCGAAGTTTCCAGAGCCTCTCTCTCTAGATTTCATCCTTCCTGGAAGCTTCAAACTCAGGTTCTTCAACTCCAAGTAAGTTTATTGATCAAAATCTCGGTTTTTCACCGTTTTTCTCTTTCCTCCTCAAACGTGATGAATTTCTTGGATCAACTTTGTTTGTGGAGTGGTTTTTGAGCAAATTTCTTTTGAAATAAGAACTCTGGGTAGATTAGTTTTGATTATATGCTAGGTATTCTCCTGATTAACGGATTTTTAGGCTTCGATTTCTAAAATTTCGGTTTTAGGGCATATAATAAGGATTTTTCGAAAATCATGCAATTGATCTATTTTTAAAAGTCCTTTTGCAAAACTAATTTGATTCTTAGTCTCTCTACATGATTATGATTGTTTGGGTACAATTTTTCAATTTTTGAAAACTAAGAATTTTTGTGTTCTTGAGTTGGTTTTCACAGGACACCTTCTTAACTCAAGCACTTTGATCAATGGCACTTAATTCAATGTGTTTCTCTTGGTTAATCCTTCTCCTGGTCTCAATGGTACACACTCGCCCTACAAATAAACTAAAGAGAGCCAAGAACCTCCAACAAAAAGGTGAATTTGTCGAGGTCAGTGACACAGAGGTAGATTGTCATGAGATTGACTGGGCGGCATTGACGGATGATGATGACTCAATGTATGAACAAGAACCGTCTGATGGTTCAAGGAGAAAGGCGTCTGTTAAATCAAAAGAAAAGGCAACTAAGGTACCAGGAAAAGCATCAGTGGTAGCACCAACCATCTCCTTGAAAAGAAAGAGAATAACTAGACGCCGTGGGCTACGACAGGACAATAATGTTGACACGCCGATAGCTCCTGACTCCCCACATCGCTTGGAAGAAGTATTCGTTAACACTGATCGTCTTCGAGCCTTTGCACATCGCGAATGCATTGGTGAAAGGCATGTTAACATTGAGGCTCTGCAAGGTCACTCCCCTGGTTTTGGTCTTCTGATTGAACAAGCCAACCTTATTCAAGTATGTCGTTTCCCAGAAACTCTTGGCTACTGTTTGCATCTTGTGAGGACCTTCTATACTAATGCACGGCATCTTCGAGAGTCTGAGAACGGTCCTATGGAGTTCTACACGAATATCCAAGGCACAAGGTTTAAGATTACTCCAGAATTGATTGGCGAGGTTTTGGGAATGGAAGCCAGCAAGAAAGGAGTTCACTACTTGAAGGGGGTAAATTTGACAAACACATTATGGCAAAAAGTTATAGAGGGAATTTGTCTCGAGGGAACACAATCAACCGAAAAATCTGTTCGGTCTAAAGAACTTCGTCTTGAATATCGCTTCTTAAACTTCATCACATGTTACAATATACTTCCAAATATGCAGACAAAGGTTGTGAGATGGGACCGGTTGTTGTTTTTGTATCTTATAGGACATCCATCAGAGGCAACGGCATTGAATATCAACATTCCGTACATTATCTGGAATAGAATGGCGCGATATGTTGAGCATCCTCATCCCACTGAGAGAATTCCATTTCCCTTGATTATAATGAGGATTTTAAAGAAATTTCAGGTTGACATTACTTCAACAACTTATCATCAATGTCTGAGCATGATAGATGAGTCTACCATTGTCAAATCCCTCCATAAGTTGCCGCATGTCACTCCAGTTCCTGCATCTGGAACGAAGCACAGTACAAACACTAACGCATCACCATCTCGACAAGCACCCAGCACAGATGATGAAGCATCAATGACATCGATTATCAAGGAACAACAGCGACTATCTGTTAAGCAAGAACAAATTTTGAAGGAACAACAAAGAATTACCAATGAGCTTGAGATTACCACGGCAGCTCACATTACAATAACGAAGAAGATCAATTCAATGGACAAACGGATGCGAAAGATACTCTCTAAGATGGGTTGCACAAGCTCTGAAGACTCAGATTCTGACATCTGATTACTTTTGACTCATTTTTTTTTTTTTTTCTTTTTGTGCAGGATTTTGATTTTAGGATTTAGTCTTATACTTACTTTAGCTTAGTTCTCAGGTTTTACGTTTTATTGGAACTTTTTCACTCTCCTAACATTTCGTAGTCTTAACTACATTTTGGCTTTGTTTTGTGACAAAAAGGGGGAGAGAGTTAGAGAGAACTTTGAACAACTTTGAACAATGTTGACTGCATGAAACATCAAGGTAAGTGAACAATATTTGATATGAAAACTGGATGAATATCAAGGTAAGTATTACTCCAACTTCCATTCTCAACTTGAGGTTTTTCAGCTGTATGAATGCATGCCTCGACTAACTATTTGCTAACTATTTGGGCATGTAATATAACTAACAAGTTGATGTTCACTAACAAGTTTGTGACACTTGGTTTTTGATTGCATAGAAGATATGTTGGTTCTTAACTCTGATCAATTACATATCTATATATATATTAGTTTGTCACAAACATGTTCATGACATTTGGTTTTTACGTGCAAAGAAGATATGTTGGTGTTTTTTTAACTATGATCAGTTTACATATCTGAATATAAATGTCATGGTAAGTATAAATGAGTTTAAACTTCATCTCTGTTTGTGGTTTTTGAATAATACAAAATTCTTGAGGTATCTAACGATTTCTTTTGTCAAGAATGATTTCTTTTTGCAGAGAGTACAGATGTCTAAGTCTAGAGTCTGTTTTAGGAGTTTAACTCATGTATTGTATTTTGGATCTCCATTGTAAATTTTTGTTGTATGGTGATAGCAACAAAAATATCTTTTTGAATTTTCTTTAGTGGATCTGTGTTTTGTCACGAAACCGCCAAAGGGGGAGATTGTTACGGAATTTGAGTTGGCGTAGTTTCGTGAAAGTTCAAGTCTGAAGATTGAAGGTGAAGAAAGTTGGATCATTTAACTCAATCTCAAGAAAGAAGAATTCAAAAGGATCAGGTATGTTTAACTAAAGAATTTGTGTGATCCGAATACTTCTTGTAGTGTAGAAACACTTGGAAGAATCTTTCATTGCATAAAAATCAAAAACTGGACTTGGGACATGTTCAGGATCCGGATCAGGCTGTTCGATCCGGATCCCGAAGGTGGTTCGTTCATACATCGTCGCAATCCGGATCGTAGTCTCTTGATCCGGATCCCGAACGTTGAGTTTACCATCTACCTTGAACGATCCGGATCTTGCTTCGCAATCCGGATCCCGAACGTTGATGTTTGGTGAACTGTATGAACGATCCGGATCGTAGTCACATGATCCGGATCCCGAACCTTCGTTTTTCTGGAATTGGCTGTTTCGTTATGACGATCCGGATCTCAGTTATCACGATCCGGATCGCCGTCCGTAAAATTCCAGAAATGGTTGGTTTTTGATTCTTATCTCCTTCCTAGGGTTTCTAACCTATAAATAGACCCTATGTCTTTCTTTCTAGGGTCAATCCACATAGCCGTCATTTTCATATATCATCTTATACGGCTATAGATCCACATATAGAGAAGAAAGGAAATCATTAGAGAATACTCTATGTTTCTTCATCTATATTGATTAGTTTGATTCTAGGTTTTCATACTCACATCTTGAGTTGAATCAAACTAATGAATACTTAGATGGTATTTCCGATCTATCTTTGATCTAAGTATTCGGCGGATCATCACCACCCAAAAACAACGATTACCCCAAAATCGGCGCGTGGATTCGCGTGTCCTTGTGGATTCAAGGTTCAATCGCTCTCGTGGATTCGGAGCGAGGCACGTTCGTGGATTCGAAGGGTGCTATTGGGTGAAGACCGTGGATTCGGTCGGACGTCGTGGATTCGACGTTGGACGCCGTGGATTCGGCGTTGGGCGCAGATCGTGGATTCGAGAAGCGTCTGGAGCGAGCGGAGAAGATCCTCTAGGAGCGTATGGAAAAGGTTGAGTCGTAAGTGTGTACGGTAAATCACCTTGTACGTGTTTTAATTCTAGTGGATTTCTGCCGTGTTATCGGTCCCGTGGTTTTTTACTCCGGTGATGGAGTTTTCCACGTAAAAATCTTGCGAGTTATTTTCATTTCCGCATTGGGTTTTTATCGCAACGATTTTTGAGTGTTTATACGTTTACACCTATTCACCCCCCTCTAGGTGTTTCTTCCCCTATTTAGATCCGTATTATATACGACCCAACAAGATGGGCCGGCAGAGACATTTTTTATTTCTTTCCTCGGATGGCGAATTTTCGAGATGCCAGAGATCGGGTGGACCCCGATGGCAGCATCAGCATCTACATCAGAGTGGCGCGGCGGTAGAATGGATTTGTTATTTGCGGAGGACCATATTTGTCACCTCAGTATGAGCAGAGACAGAGGTCGTGCTCCCCATGGGGATAGTCTTGATTTTCAGGCAGACTGAGCGACGACCACTTGCATTCAGCGGATGAGTGGATGAATCTGTGCCGCCCGGTTGAAGGGCGCCACGGTAGTGGATCGAGTGTCGTAGGTGGGATTTCATCACAGCAGTCGGTGTTAGAGCAGGTTGCATTCTTGCATGGACAAGAGGTAGAGTCGTTACCACATGCACTTGAGGTACAGGTTTTTTGTTGTTGTGCATGTGGAGGAGGCTTATGGATCATGCCTAGTGCAGTTGAAACCGTGAGTTATACGGCAGACTTATTGGTAATTGTGGCAGTTCGGTGTTTTGACCCAGTGCTTGGGATTGGTTGGCACAGTGCCACAGGATGTTGGGCTGTGGAAAGAGAGGACTTTGACCTTCTGCAAGGCAGATGAGAAAAGTGTTGGGTTATATGTAATAAGGATCTAAATAGGGGAAAAAACACCTAGAGGGGGGTGAATAGGTGTAAACGAATAAACACTCAAAAATCGTTGCGATAAAAACTCAATGCGGAAATAAAAATAACTCGCAAGATTTTTACGTGGAAAACTCCATCACCGGAGTAAAAAACCACGGGACCGATAACACGGCAGAAATCCACTAGAATTAAAACACGTACAAGGTGATTTACCGTACACACTTACGACTCAACCTTTTCCATACGCTCCTAGAGGATCTTCTCCGCTCGCTCCGCGACGCTTCTCGAATCCACGATCTGCGCCCAACGCCGAATCCACGACGTCCAACGTCGAATCCACGACGTCCGACCGAGTCCACGGTCTTCACCCAATAGCACCCTTCGAATCCACGAACGTGCCTCGCTCCGAATCCACGAGAGCGGTTGAACCTTGAATCCACAAGGACACGCGAATCCACGCGCCGATTTTTGGGGTAAATCGTTGTTTTTGGTGGTGATGATCCGCCGAATACTTAGATCAAAGATAGATCGGAAATACCATCTAAGTATTCATTAGTTTGATTCAACTCAAGATGTGAGTATGAAAACCTAGAATCAAACTAATCAATATAGATGAAGAAACATAGAGTATTCTCTAATGATTTCCTTTCTTCTCTATATGTGGATCTAGAGCCGTATAAGATGATACAAGAATATGACGGCTATTTCGATTCTTTTTGGATTAACCCTAGAAAAAGAGTCATAGGGTCTATTTATAGGTTAGAAACCCTAGGAAGGAGATAAGAATCAAAAACCTAACATTTCTGGAAATTTTACGGACGGCGATCCGGATCGGATTTGAGCGATCCGGATTGCAGTAGCAATAAAGACGGTTTCCAGAAAACAAACGTTCGGGATCCGGATCGGAATGCCTGATCCGGATCGTTCATACATTTCAGAAAACTCAACGTTCGGGATCCGGATCGTGAGATGCTGCGATCCGGATTGAAGTAATGTATGAAACAACAACCTTCGGGATCCGGATCGCTGGCTCTGATCCGGATCCTGAACATGTCCGAACACCAGTTTTTGATTTTTATGCAATGAAAGATTCTTCCAAGTGTTTCTACACTACAAGAAGTATTCGGATCACACAAAATCTTTAGTTAAACATACCTGATCCTTTTGAATTCTTCTTTCTTGAGATTGAGTTAAATGATCCAACTTTCTTCACCTTCAATCTTCAAGACTTGAAACTTTCACGAAACTACGCCAACTCAAATTCCGTAACAATCTCCCCCTTTGGCGGTTTCGTGACAAAACACAGATCCACTAAAGAAAATTCAAAAAGATATTTTTGTTGCTATCACCATACAACAAAAATTTACAATGGAGATCCAAAAATTTAAAAACATGAGATAAACTCCTAAAACAGACTCTAGACTTAGACATCTGTACTCTCTGCACAAAGAAATCATTCTTGACAAAAAGAGATCGTTAGATACCTCAAGAATATTTAACATTCAAAACCTAGTACAGAGATAGAGTTTATCTGATCATCATGACATTTGAGAATTCAGATATGTAAGAGAATCATAGTCAAAAACCAACATATCTTCTATGCAATCAAAACCAAATGTCACAAAGTGTTAGTCCAACATCAACTTGTTAGTTATATTACATGCCCAAATAGTTAGTTGAATAGTTAGTCGAGGCATGCATTCAAACAAATGAAAAAACAAAAGTTGAAGTTCTACTTACCTTTTAAGTTAAGGTTATACTTACCTCGATGTTCACACATTCACATAGTTTCACAGTTTTCACATCGTCATTGTTCAAGTTCTTTCTAAACTTTCTCCCCCTTTTTGTCACAAACAAAGCCAAAAATTATCAAAAATTGAAGGAGAGCAAGAATCCGCATCGGGCGCTCCTGAAAATGCGGCTCCTCATCCATCTCCAAGGATGTGAAGTCCAAGATGTGCGAGGGATCATAAACATACCTCCTCAAGACAGATACATGGAACACATCATGAGTACCAGATAACCGCGGCGGTAGAGCAATCCGGTAGGCGACAGGTCCGATGCGCTCAAGAATCTCCAATGGTCCAATAAAGCGCAGGCTCAGCTTCCCGCGCACTCCAAAGCGTCGAATCCCTCGAGAGGGCGAGACTTTCTGAAACACATGATCTCCCACCTGAAACTCCAAGTCTCGCCGCCTCCTATCGGCCTAGCTCCTCTGTCGGCTCTGTGCAGTCACAAGATTACGCCGAATGATCTTTACCTTTCCTCGGCTTCCAAAAGCAAATCTGGCCCCAAAGTTTTCCTTTCACCCACGTCACTCCAACATAGAGGCGATCGACATTTCCTACCAAACAATGCTTCATAGGGCGCCATCTGGATACTCCCCAGGAAGCTATTGTTGTAGGCAAACTCCGCTAACCTCAAATGTCGATCCCAACTGCCGCTAAAGCTCAGGACACAAGCTCTCAACATGTCCGCCAGAATCTGAATAGTCCGCTCGGACTGTCCGTCGGTCTGTGGGTGAAAGGCGGTGCTAAACTGAAGCTGGGTCCCCAAGGCCGTCTGCAAGCTCCTCCAAAACTGCGAAGTGAACCTCTGGTCCCTATCTGATACAATAGAAGCTGGCACCCCATGAAGCCTCACAATCTCATCAAGGTATAACTGTACTAACCTCTCCAAAGTCCAATCTGACTGAATCGGCAGAAAGTGGGCTGATTTGGTCAAACGATCCACAATCACCCATATGGCGTCAGCTCCACCCTGAGTCCTCGGCAGTCCAACAATGAAGTCCATGGTGACACAATCCCATTCCCACTCGAGTATTGGAAGGCTCTGTAACTTGCCAGCCGGAACCTGATGCTCAGCTTTAACCTGCTGGCAAGTTAGACAGTGTGCCACAAACCTTCCAACATCCCTCTTCGTGCCCTGCCACCAGAACTGTGCCCTCAAATCTCTATACATCTTTGTCCCCCTGGGTGAAGGGTGTAAGGTGTATAGTGAGCCTCCCCAAGGATCAGCTCTCTAATCTCTAAGTCCACGGGCACACAGTAGCGGTCCCTGTACCTAAGTACTCTCGCTGCATCCAAAGAAAAGTCCCCGCCCTGACCACGCTACACCTGGTCTCTGATCCTCTCAAGATTGGGGTCTCCACTCTGCTTTTCTCTAATCCTGTCCAGCAGAGTGGGCTGCAAGACTATAGACATAAGTCTTGCAGAAACCCCAGGGGACACAACCTCTAAATCCAATCTCCTCAGCTGCTCTCTCAGTGGCCTCTGCTGGGTAATAAGCATGCTCAAGGTCTGCCCTGCTCGCCGGCTCAAAGCATCTGCGACTACGTTGGCCTTGCCGGGATGATAAAGAATACTCAAGTCATAATCCTTCAGCAGCTCAAGCCACCGGCGCTGCCTTAAATTGAGTTCCTTCTGAGTGAACAGGTATTTCAAACTCTGATGATCGGTGAAGATCTCACAGCGCTCGCCGTACAAATAATGTCGCCAGAGCTTCAAAGCATAAACGACGACAGCTAGCTCTAAGTCATGCGTAGGTAATTCTTCTCATAATCCTTTAGCTAGCGCGAAGCATAGGCAATTACCCTACCATGCTGCATCAACACACATCCTAGGCCGTTGTGGGAGGCATCACTGTAAACCACGAATCCCTCTCCCATGACTGGTAACGAAAGGACTGACGCGGTAATCAACCTCTACTTCAACTCCTCGAAGCTCTGTTGGCATTGCTCCGTCCAAACGAATCTTACCCCCTTCCTGGTCAAACTAGTGGGGGGTAGACAGCTTCGCAAAGCCCTCTACAAAGCGACGGTAGTAGCCTGCAAGGCCCAAGAAACTCCGAATCTCAGTCACCATCGTCGGTCTAGGCCAATCCCGAACTGCATCAATCTTCGTCGGGTCACTGCCACTCCTGTGGCTGAAACTACGTAGCCTAGAAAAGAAACCTCCCGAAGCCAGAAAGCGCACTTCTTCAGCTTGGCATACAAATTCTTATCTCGCAGAAGCTGCAGCACTAACCTCAGTGCCCCTCGTGCTCAACGTTCGCTACGGGAATAAATCAAAATGTCATCGATGAAGACCACCACAAAACGGTCCAAGTACGGATGAAAGACTCGGTTTCATCAGATCCATAAACGCAGCCGGGGCATTCTCAAACCAAAAGGTAACACTGTGAACTCATAATGCCCATTCCGAGTCCTAAACGCCGTCTTGGATACATCCTCGGCCCTCACCCTCAACTGGTGGTAACCGGATTGAAGATCTATCTTGGAGAAGACCGTAGCTCCCTGAAGCTGATCAAATAAATCATCAATCCGAGGAAGGGGATACTTATTCCTGACGGTCACTTTATTTAATCCGGTAGTCCACACAAAGCCTAAGTGACCCGTCATTCTTCTTTAAAAATAGAATCGGGGCTCCCCAGGAGAAACACTAGGTCGAACAAACCCGCGATCCAAGAGATCCTGAAGTGAGCCTTTAACTCCCTCATTCTGCAGGGCCATCTGTTGGGTTATATGTAATAAGGATCTAAATAGGGGAAAAAAAACACCTAGAGGGGGGTGAATAGGTGTAAACGCATAAACACTCAAAAAATCTTGCGATAAAAACCCAATGCGGAAATAAAAATAATACGCAAGATTTTTACGTGGAAAACTCCATCACCGGAGTAAAAAACCACGGGACCGATAACACGCAGAAATCCACTAGAATTAAAACACGTACAAGGTGATTAACGTACACACTTACGACTCAACCTTTTCCATACGCTCCTAGAGGATCTTCTCCGCTCGCTCCGCGACGCTTCTCGAATCCACGATCTGCGCACAACGCCGAATCCACGGCGTCCAACGTCGAATCCACGACGTCCGACCGAATCCACGGTCTTCACCCAATAGCACCCTTCGAATCCACGAACGTGCCTCGCTCCGAATCCACGAGAGCGGTTGAACCTTGAATCCACAAGGACACGCGAATCCACGCACCGATTTTTGGGGTAAATCGTTGTTTTTGGTGGTGATGATCCGCCGAATACTTAGATCAAAGATAGATCGGAAATACCATCTAAGTATTCATTAGTTTGATTCAACTCAAGATGTGAGTATGAAAACCTAGAATCAAACTAATCAATATAGATGAAGAAACATAGAGTATTCTCTAATGATTTCCTTTCTTCTCTATGTGGATCTAGAGCCGTATAAGATGATACAAGAATATGACGGCTATTTCGATTCTTTTGGATTAACCTAGAAAAAGAGTCATAGGGTCTATTTATAGGTTAGAAACCTAGGAAGGAGATAAGAATCAAAAACCTAACATTTCTGGAAATTTTACGGACGGCGATCCGGATCGGATTTGGCGATCCGGATTGCAGTAGCAATAGAGCGGTTTCCAGAAAAAACGGTTCGGGATCCGGATCGGAATGCCTGATCCGGATCGTTCATACATTTCAGAAAACTCAACGTTCGGGATCCGGATCGTGAGCTGCTGCGATCCGGATTGAAGTACTGTATGAAACCACAACTTCGGGATCCGGATCGCTGGCTTGATCCGGATCCTGAACATGTCCGAACACCAGTTTTTGATTTTTATGCAATGAAAGATTCTTCCAAGTGTTTCTACACTACAAGAAGTATTCGGATCACACAAAATCTTTAGTTAAACATACCTGATCCTTTTGAATTCTTCTTTCTTGAGATTGAGTTAAATGATCCAACTTTCTTCACCTTCAATCTTCAAGACTTGAAACTTTCACGAAACTATGCCAACTCAAATTTCGTAACAAAAAGGCTTGGTTTGTTGAGATTGTTAGAGCACATAGGTTGTAGCGACAGTATGAGAGGTGCTTACGGCGGCACGGGACTCAAGGATATCCTGTTGCCCACGAGATCCTGGGTGTGATTTCACATGAGCTGTGATGATGCCGCCGGTTTGGGGATAGAGATTGCGTTTGGCATGGTTCGGGGGCACCGCGCCACCCTCGACACCACATATTGGAATCGCCAGTGGAGCAGTTACAGAGCTGATGGGGGAGTTACAGGATCGTGGATGAGGGTTCTTTGGTTGCGTTGATCACTTGCCACGTCGTGATACACGACGATGGGGGTTCATGGGACTTGAGCACAGGCTGGTCCGGATATTATTTCGGACCTTTGGTGGGAGTTACTCGACAGATATTGTATGATGCGAGTACTTTTTTTTAGAGT
>JAQNDB010000046.1:150457-199434 GCA_029204045.2 Tillandsia leiboldiana | reverse complement strand
CGCTGTCGAGCCTCGGAGTAGAGCTTTCAAGAAGTAACACTTTATCAAACTATTTTTACATGTTATTCTCGAAATGCTCATTTTTCTCTTGAAGGAAGCATTATTTGATCAAGTTTCCCTTCCACTTCAAGACCGGTTGAGAGAGAAAGTTGCCCTTTTTACTTCTTCTTCGAGATCCTGCAATCTCCCTCTCAACTTGTTTTGCTTTGCCAATTTCTTTGAATCCTTAAGAGTTTATGGTAGGCAAAAGCAAAGTCTTCACCTTCGGAATTCCTCGATCGTTGTCCGTTGCATTCTTTTCAACTTGGGAGGAGTGGGACAATGAATCGATGTACTTGCCATAAAGCACACGAAAGGTGAAGTTGTGGACGCGTGGAACGCCGTTGCGTTATTTCTCTTCATCACTGGAAGATGACTCATTTGACGTTGAGGTGTCATCCCAAGTGATGGCTTGCATCGCTTTCTTCTTTGACGGATTCTTATTGGAACACTCGTTGAGATATGGCCGTACCCTCGGCACTTGAAGCATTGGACTTGTCCCTCTAAGCTTTTCTATCCTTTGAAAAACTCTCTTGCTTTCTTGACTTGTGGCTTGAAAAACCTCTGCCTTCTTCGACTTTACGAAGGATGAAGTTATACTTGAATTACCCCTTCGAAAGTTTCGGCGAAATTTCATGTCAAGAGAGCAAGTTGCTTCTCAAAGTCCTCCATAGATAGGTTCTCATCATCGTCTGAGGAAGAGATCCGCGACTTCTTCTTTTGTTGTTTTCAACGCAAAACCTGAAGACTTAGAAGAAGATGCTTTTCCAGAAGAATAGTTAGTAGGAAATGTCATTTCATATGTTTGAAAGTGCACCAACTAATTCTTCTACACGGATTTCGTCTGGGGTGTTAATAGTTTCAATGGCCGTAACCTTGGAACAAAATCTTTCAGGAAGAGTCCTTAAAACTTTCTTACAATTTAAATTCTGGAATTTTCTCTCTAAGTTAGCACATGTATTCACGATGTCTTGCAATCGCGTATAGTAATCTGTGAAAGATTCATTTTCTGCCATGAAATAGAGTCAAACTTGCTCGTAAGCATTTGCAGTTCTGAATCTTCACAAGGTTTGTTCCCTCATGTGTAACTTGTAGAACATCCCAGATTTCTTTCGTAGTCTCACATGCCGAGACGCGAGAGAACTCAGTTTGTGACAAAGCATTAAATAAGGCGTTAATTCCTTTGCCATTGTAAGAAGATGAGTCAATCTCTTCTTGGTCCATTTCGACCTAGGTTTGATGGTGTGAACATCAACAATAACTTCAGTTGGATTTGACCATCCTAACTCGATAGTTGCTGTCACGCCCGGGGGGTTTTATTTAGCGGAAATGATACTTCAAAGTACGCGTAAAGTGCGTACAAATTTTTTTTTTTGTTTAGAAACCTCCTTCCCCGGCGCGTGCCCAGACCCGCCACATATACAGATTCACTCGAAAATCGGGCAGAGTCTCTCTGTATATGCACGGCGTCGCGACTGCTACAATAGCGATTATGAGCAATCATTTTCCCATTTAATCACAACAGTTCGAAGTAGTACGGTGCATGAAGACTAATCAATACCCGTGCCAATCAAGTTGAAAGGATAAACTCACAGTTTTGAAAGCAGGTCCACACGAACCAGATTTTAAAAGATAGTTTTCGAAGTTCTTTTCTTTTCTAGTCATGTTGCTTTGAAAACGGCCAAACGGGAACAATAAAAGGAAATGGTAGTGCATAAGCAGAAAGAAAGTATTCAACATCCACGCGACCCCACAAGGGTATCGAGAAAACCACAATAACTACAGTTCTGAATGAAATGCAGAGAAGGTAAATAAAACAGCATGCTAGGGCCCTCAGACCGACTGCTACCAACTCGGCCTCACCGTCGCCTACCTCTACCCCCTGGAGGTACCTGTCACAGAGTGGGTAGTCAGCGACACTGTCATCAAAATAGTACTAAAGCAGTAAAGTAATACCAAGCCACAAAGTAAGGCTAGCCGGAACAACCGCTCTACTCGTAATGGTAACTCGCAACCACCTGTACCACCTGTAGCACCTGTAACCCGGTAACACCTGTAACACCTGACCGCGTCGGGATCCAATCCGGCGGTCTCACACTGACTACATCGGGATCCAATCCGGCAGTCCCACACCTGACCGCGTCGGGATCCAATCCCGGCGGTCTCACACCTGACTACATCGGGATCCAATCCCGGCAGTCCCACAGCTCGCACCTCGCTGCCTCAGACCCCCCAGCGGTCAGGGGCCCCCCACTACGTCACCCTCGTGGGGTAACAAGGGCAAAGACCGCCTTTCGGAAAAGAGCACCCTTTGCGGTGGCAAACCGGGTTGCGCGTGTCGCAACTCGAGCATAAGTAACCAGTAACCAAGTAACCAAGTAACCAAGTAACCATGTCACCATGTCACGGGGTAAGGTAGTACATCATAGAAACCCATCAGTGTTAGTGCCGATTAATAATAAAAGTCCCTTTCGGATTACCAACACAATACTCAGCCTCGGCCGAAACCCACCTCAACACAAGCGATCCCGGAATCCGCTGGGGTCTCACGGCTAGCGACTGACTGCTAGTACCTGAATAATAAATCCAAGTCAATAATAGACTCTCTCTCTCGTATCCACCCTCCTAACTCACTGTGTGTGCAAGCTATACGGCAACCTTCGCCGAAGTCCCGGGATTTTGCTGGCACTTTCCGGAAATCCGATTTCCGCTCAACGAAAGCCATTTGGCCTCCCACGAAGGGTTTAGAGATCATGGGCGTACAGCCCAAAAACATCCCATGAGGCTACAATTGCAGTTAGACCCCTAGAGTCTTACCCAATTGCACTTTTACAATGAATAAGAGTCGTTTTTGCTCGTTCTCTTAACTGGGATAATATTTTTACGAACCGTCACTTCCAGTAAGTGACACTCGACCCGCTGAACGCCGTGCTCACCCATTTGCAGCAGCACGGTACCCGAGGAAAACTTCGGCCATAATATACCTCTCAACATAGCTTAAATGCATTTTTGTTTCTTCGGCTCACCGAAATCGAAATCCGACGCGAGCATCGCGTCCAGTGACCCCAATTAGCAAGGAGCTCACTGTCGCGGCTTCGCAAAAACGCCCGGAACAGTGTTTGGGCTAAACTATTCTTTTAAGGGTTGGTTAACCTATAACTTAACCTCTAATACTCCAAATCAAATTCTGCTTTAGAGTTAAGTTCACTGCAACCTAAGAACCCTGGGGCTTGCTTCATTTGCAGCCCAGCAGTTGCTGGATCAACCAGATCCACACCTAGTCCACTAACATGCACACAATGCACAAAACCTCAGTCTACCCAGATCTAACTTGATCTGAAGTGAGCATCAAGTCAGGAGACATTTTGAGCAACTTTCATTTTCAGCCCCAAGCCTGAAACTAAACTTCTCTCATTGAGGCATTTTAACAAAACCTGGTGGGCGCGCTTTGCAAACCAACACCCAAGCTTTTGCCCGAGCTTGTCCTCAGCAGAGAGGGAACCTGGAGGTTCCAAGATGGCAAGAATTGTTCCCCCCAGTTGCAGAAACTTTTCTATGCAACTGGGATCAAGCTTCGACCCTCGATTTAGCCGTTGCTCGAGGAGGAAGAAGATGTTCCAACCTCGAAAATGGTGACTCCCAACCACAGGTTCTGGGTCTCACACACTTGCACCAACAAGTGTACAACACCTCACAAACTTACCTGGACCCCTGCCCGCGCGACAGGACACGACGGCGACTCGGCGGAGCAAAGCTCGGTCGAGCTTCCACCTCTAATGGTGGATTTTCAATGATGGGTCTGGGCCTCAAGCGACAACACCAATAGCTTTCCTACAAGCTTTTAGGAAGGTCTGGGGAACCCCGCCGTCGGAGGTCGCCGGGATGGCCGGCCGCCATTAACGTGCTCTAACTCGAGCCATCCATGGCAGCCACATTTTCGGGTTGCATGGATGCCATGCAAGGGCATGGACGGACTCTCCTCGGTCCCTATAACATTTCTAGGCTTGTGGACGGCAGTGGGAAGCGTCGCCGGCGCCGGAGCAAGAAGCTCGGCCATGGCTTCATCTTCCCGAAACTAGGGCTTAGGTCTGCGACTTGCACACTAAGCCAAAGCCATGAAACTTCATGGAAGTGTTCATTAGACTCAACAGAAGATTTCCACCATTTTGGTTCAAGGCCCGAGCCGCCGGATATGCGACGGTGGCCGCGGCGGAGCAAACCACCTTTTCGGCGGTGCAACCTCACCGCCGGCAAACGGCCGTGCATGGAGGTTTGGTACTGGCAGGGAGAGTCTGCAGGACTAATTGAGACTCTGCCATGGGTCTTGGGTCAATAAAACCAAAGGATAAGAAGCTTCACCTTCGCCGGAGTTGGAGAGGTGGGGTGACGCCGGTTTCGCTCCTCCAGCGTCGCGCGGCCACGGGGAAGATGCAGAGGAGGCAGGAGAAAACTTTGATGAGGTTGGGTGCAAGAAGAAAACTGTGGTGCCCTATATTCCTCAAACTTCCATTTCCCTTATACAAAATCCTCCCCCTCACCTTACTACGGGCCACCCTCAAAGGAGTGCGGTTCCTGGGCATGGAGGTCGTGGCAGAGGTGGTGGGGGTCGTGGACAAGCGGTTGTAACTGCCCCCAAACCCACCACACTAGAGTATAGGGTAATTTAGTGAATTTTCCACTTTCTTTGCATTTTGGTCCTCTATACCTTGTTTATTACTATTCAGTCCATAGCTGTAGGTCTTTTAGCATAGAGGTCCCTCTCCAAGTAAACTCATTGCATTTGACACATAAAATATGGGCTTTTTACAAAAATACCCCTTTTTCGACGTATTTCACGCATTTCGAGACGAATGGTTCGTCAAAATGCGAACCGACTTGCCACACGACGTCCGGCTCGTCGAGACTACCTAAGTAGCGTATTTGTTTGCTTGATTCAGCGCTCGAATAAAATCTCGGGCCATAAAGTTCTGTAAGTTGCAGTATGACGCACGCACTTCGATGCACCCGGATCACTAAACGCGAATTCCGTCAGTGCCATTGTGCTCAGAATGGCGGTGCCATTCAAATCGACTACCCGAATCGCTAGATTCGGACTCCAGACAGTGAATCGGCTAACGTTCGCTCGGTGGGGAATTAAATCAGGAGGTTACTATTCATGACTTAAGTCGTGGGCCCCACAAGCTTCTTACTGATTTCTGAACAATCGACCGTCGGATCGACAATTAGTTTATATCATTTTTCAATCGATTCGACGAGACGGTCGCACTAGTGATTTCAGATTTTCGAGATCAGACTCGGATCCGAAAGGAGGACATAGTGCCGTAAATGTGCAATACGCGCACCGTATGCAAGTCACTAAGGTTTAGATCTGCTTCCTCGCTCGCAACCCTACTCGAATTTCTCGAGTGCTACATCACTCACACTTAAAAGAAGTTTCGTCCCCGAAACTAAATACACACATGAATCCAATAAGTGGGAAGGCTCAAGCATGCTGACTTGCGCTCCCAAAAGGCTTGCGCCCCTCCTGATCGGGTGAGATCTTGTCTTGTATGGGCTGTAAGTGCGAGTCCGCCTGCTGTTCCATCTCGAATCCATTATTTATTACAGTGATTGGTTTGATCACCAGAGTTAAAGTTGCGGCAACCGTGCCGGTTGGTCACTTGCTTCCCAACCCTAGTCGGTGAAGCATTTCACGATCAAGTGCTCTGTTTAGCACTCGCACCTACCGATTCTTCCCACAATCGCCCCTTCCTGCTCGAAACGTCCGCTACCCGTTTTGCCTTTCCCGGCGGTGATACTGGGTCATTAGGTCGTAATCCTTCGAGAATTCACCAACACCGCTTCTGGTGTCGCCGTCGGGGGTTGGTGACACTTGCCTGCTGCAGTCGCGGTAGTGGTTACTCCCGCGAGTTCCTCCTCCGGGGTTTTGAACAGACCAACCAAACTAGGTAAGGTTCTCTCCTCGACACTTGTAAGGGATTCCTATCTAGCGTTCGCAACTCCTCAGGCGGACTAGGGGAGTACCCCACTCCTATCCTATATAACCCTTCCCCCCCCCTGACACAACGTACCGTACGCGGAGGAAGAAAAGACAGATACGGAAGATGGGAATCGATGCCCTAACCAAAGAAAAACCGTAAAGGGAATAAAAAAAAAAATATATATATACCTGTCCTAGGATTCTGCATCACTGCTCCCCGGGGTGGCTGGGGAGGTCCGTCCACAACCTTCGGGCCAGCTACGTTCGACGTGGCGGGGTGGGGTCTCGGTATCGGAAGAGTCAGTCAGGCGTGGGTCGTCGGGTCTCGGTGCCGGGGGTCTGGTGACACCTGGCCTACGGGGACACTCGTAACGTGTGTGGCCCGGCCTGCCACACCGGAAGCAATGCTCATTCCGCCAAGGGCACTCCATCATGGGATCGCGCACCGTCACAAATGACGCACGGGGTCAGGTGGTGTGGGTCCCTCTCTCATTGCCTGCCCGGGTTTTCGACCTGTTCCTCTGGCGCTTGGTCGCTCTGCCGCACTGGTAGGGGCACCCTGTCGGCCCGGGGTAGGGGTGTGCTCGTCGTGTGCGCTCTAGCTCCGCGCGCCGGCCAAATGACCGCTCCCTGAAAGGTGGAGGAAACGCCAGTCGGGGGTGCCCCACGGGGGTTAAACACCACCGGTGCCGTGTGGGCGCGGTCGAAACTCTCGAGCTCTTGGGTTTAGTATGCCCACCTGCTCTGCAAGAGTTAGCAATTTCACAGCCACGTCTCGCAGCTGGTTGCGTAATACGCGGTTCGCCTCTGCCGCAAAGTCCATGGTTTCTATCTGTGCACACCAAGGAACATACTTAGTCCCAGCATACCAAAGAAACCGTGCGTAAAATAAATCACACAAATTCCCCTTTCCCCCACGTTCACTCACGTCCTACAACCCTTACGTCCCACACATTTCATTTATTCGTAGTTAAGTGTGATATCTCAGTGGATGTTGGGTCGTCACTGTTGTGATTAAAACAAAGTCTCTGATACCATCTTAATCTGTCACGCCCCGGGGGTTTTATTTTAGCGGAAACGATACTTCAAAGTACGCGTAAGTGCGTACAAATTTTTTTTTTTTGTTTAGAAACCTCCTTCCCCGGCGCGTGCCCAGACCCGCCACATATACAGATTCACTCGAAAATCGGGCAGAGTCTCCTCTGTATATGCACGGCGTCGCGACTGCTACAATAGCCGATATGAGCAATCATTTTCCCATTTAATCACAACAGTTCGAAGTAGTACGGTGCATGAAGACTAATCAATACCCGTGGCCAATCAAGTTGAAAGGATAAACTCACAGTTTTGAAAGCAGGTCCACACGACCCAGATTTTAAAAGATAGTTTTCGAAGTTCTTTTCTTTTCTAGTCATGTTGCTTTGAAAACGGCCAAACGGGAACAATAAAGGAAATGGTAGTGCATAAGCAGAAAGAAAGTATTCAACATCCACGCGACCCCACAAGGGTATCGAGAACCACACAATAACCTACAGTTCTGAATGAAATGCAGAGAAGGTAAATAAAACAGCATGCTAGGGCTCCCTCAGACCGACTGCTACCAACTCGGCCTCACCGTCGCCTACCTCTACCCCCTGGAGGTACCTGTCACAGAGTGGGTAGTCAGCGACACTATCATCAAAATAGTACTAAAGCAGTAAAGTAATACCAAGCCACAAATAAGGCTAGCCGGAACAACCGCTCTACTCGTAATGGTAACTCGCAACCACCTGTACCACCTGTAGCACCTGTAACCCCGGTAACACCTGTAACACCTGACCGCGTCGGGATCCAATCCCGGCGGTCTCACACCTGACTACATCGGGATCCAATCCCGGCAGTCCCACACCTGACCGCGTCGGGATCCAATCCCGGCGGTCTCACACCTGACTACATCGGGATCCAATCCCGGCAGTCCCACAGCTCGCACCTCGCTGCCTCAGACCCCCCAGCGGTCAGGGGCCCCCCACTACGTCACCTCGTGGGGTAACACGGGTCAAAGACCGCCTTTCCGAAAAAGAGCACCCTTTGCGGTGGCCAAACCGCGGGTGCGCGTGTCGCAACTCGAGCATAAGTAACCAAGTAACCAAGTAACCAAGTAACCAAGTAACCATGTCACCATGTCACGGGGTAAGGTAGTACATCATAGAAACCATCAGTGTTAGTGCCGATTAATAATAAAAGTCCCTTTCGGATTACCAACACAATACTCAGCCTCGGCCGTAAACCCACCTCAACACAAGCGATCCCGGAATCCGCTGGGAGTCTCACCGGCTAGCGACTGACTGCTAGTACCTGAATAATAAATCCAAGTCAATAATAGACTCTCTCTCTCGTATCCATCCCTCCTAACTCACTGTGTGTGCAAGCTATACGGCAACCTTCGCCGAAGTCCCGGGATTTTGCCGGCACTTTCCGGAAATCCGATTTCCGCTCAACGAAAGCCATTGGGCCTCCCACGAAGGGTTTAGAGATCATGGGCGTACAGCCCAAAACATCCCATGAGGCTACAATTGCAGTTAGACCCCTAGAGTCTTACCCAATTGCACTTTTACAATGAAATAAGAGTCGTTTTTGCTCGTTCTCTTAACTGGGATAATATTTTTACGAACCGTCACTTCCAGTAAGTGACACTCGACCCGCTGAACGCCGTGCTCACCCATTTGCAGCAGCACGGTACCCGAGGAAAACTTCGGCCATAATATACCTCTCCAACATAGCTTAAATGCATTTTTGTTTCTTCGGCTCACCGAAATCGAAATCCGACGCGAGCATCGCGTCCAGTGACCCCAAATTAGCTAGGAGCTCACTGTCGCGGCTTCGCAAACCGCCCGGAACAGTGTTTGGGTTAAACTATTCTTTTAAGGGTTGGTTAACCTATAACTTAACCTCTAATACTCCAAATCAAATTCTGCTTTAGAGTTAAGTTCACTGCAACCTAAGAACCCTGGGGCTTGCTTCATTTGCAGCCCAGCAGTTGCTGGATCAACCAGATCCACACCTAGTCCACTAACAATGCACACAATGCACCAAACCTCAGTCTACCCAGATCTAACTTGATCTGAAGTGAGCATCAAGCTCAGGAGACATTTTTGAGCAACTTTCATTTTCAGCCCAAAGCCTGAAACTAAACTTCTCTTCATTGAGGCATTTTAACAAACACCTGGTGGGCGCGCTTTGCAAACCAACACCCAAGCTTTTGCCCGAGCTTGTCCTCAGCAGAGAGGGAACCTGGGAGGTTCCAAGATGGCAAGAATTGTTCCCCCCAGTTGCAGAAACTTTTCTATGCAACTGGGATCAAGCTTCGACCCTCGATTTAGCCGTGGCTCGAGGAGGAAGAAGATGTTCCAACCTCGAAAATGGTGACTCCCCAACCACAGGTTCTGGGTCTCAACCACTTGCTCCAACAAGTGTTACAACACCTCACAAACTTACCTGGACCCCTGCCCGGCGACAGGACACGACGGCGACTCGGCGGAGCAAAGCTCGGTTCGAGCTTCCACCTCTAATGGTGGATTTTCAATGATGGGTTCTGGGCCTCAAGCGACAACACCAATAGCTTCCTAACAAGCTTTTAGGAAGGTCTGGGCTGAACCCCGCCGTCGGAGGTCGCCGGATGGCCGGCCGCCATTAACGTGCTCTAACTCGAGCCATCCATGGCAGCCACATTTTCGGGTTGCATGGATGCCATGCAAAGGCATGGACGGACTCTCCTCGGTCCCTATAACATTTCTAGGCTTGTGGACGGCAGTGGGAAGCGTCGCCGGCGCCGGAGCAAGAAGCTCGGCCATGGCTTCATCTTCCCGAAACTAGGGCTTAGGTCTGCGACTTGCACACTAAGCCAAAAGCCATGAAACTTCATGGAAGTGTTCATTAGACTCAACAGAAGATTTCCACCATTTTGGTTCAAGGCCCGAGCCGCCGGATGCGACGGTTGGCCGCGGCGGAGCAAACCACCTTTTCCGGCGGTGCAACCTCACCGCCGGCAAACGGCCGTGCATGGAGGTTTGGTACTTGGCAGGGAGAGTCTGCAGGACCTAATTGAGACTCTGCCATGGGTCTTGGGTCAATAAAACCAAAGGATAAGAAGCTTCACCTTCGCCGGAGTTGGAGAAGGTGGGGTGACGCCGGTTTTGCTCCTCCAGCGTCGCGCGGCCACGGGGAAGATGCAGAGGAGGCAGGAGAAAACTTTGATGGAGGTTGGGTGCAAGAAAACTCTGTGTGCCCCTATCTTCCTCAAACTTCCATTTCCCTTTATACAAAATCCTCCCCCTCACCTTACTACGGGCCACCCTCAAAGGAGTACGGTTCCTGGGCATGGAGGTCGTGGCAGAGGTGGTGGGGGTCGTGGACAAGCGGTTGTAACTGCCCCCAAACCCACCACACTAGAGTATAGGGTAATTTAGTGAATTTTCCACTTTCTTTGCATTTTGGTCCCTCTATACCTTGTTTATTACTATTCAGTCCATAGCTGTAGGTCTTTTATGCATAGAGGTCCCTCTCCAAGTAACCTCATTGCATTTGACACATAAAATATTGGGCTTTTTACAAAAATACCCCTTTTTTCGACGTATTTCACGCATTTCGAGACGAATGGTTCGTCAAAATGTGAAACCGACTTTGCCACGACGTCCGGCTCGTCGAGACCTATCAAGTAGCGTATTTGTTTGCTTGATTCAGCGCTCGAATAAAATCTCGGGCCATAAAGTTCTGTAAGTTGCAGTATGACGCACGCACTTCGATGCACCCGGATCACTAAACGCGAATTCCGTCAGTGCCATTGTGCTCAGAATGGCGGTGCCATTCAAATCGACTACCCGAATCGCTAGATTCGGACTCCAGACAGTGAATCGGCTAACGTTCGCTCGGTGGGGAATTAAATCAGGAGGTTACTATTCATGACTTAAGTCGTGGGCCCCACAAGCTTCTTTACTGATTTCTGAACAATCCGACCGTCGGATCGACAATTAGTTTATATCATTTTCAATCGATTCGACGAGACGGTCGCACTAGTGATTTCAGATTTTCGAGATCAGACTCGGATCCGAAAGGCAGACATAGTGCTCCGTAAACTGTGCAATACGCGCACCGGTATGCAAGTCACTAAGGTTTAGATCTGCTTCCTCGCTCGCAACCCTACTCGAATTTCTCGAGTGCTACAATTGCCACACCCATTCGTCAATGGAAATTAAAAAGGCTTTCATCCGTACTTTCCAGTAGGCATAGTTTGTTCCATCGAGGAACGGGGGTCTGTTGATGTTTCCACCTTCAACGTACCATTGTTTACAACCCTATTCCCTCTCTGATACCAATTGTTGGGTCAACTCTATAATAAGGATCTAAATAGGGGAAAAAACACCTAAAGGGGGGGTGAATAGATGTAAACGATAAACACTCAAAAATCTTTGCGTAATAAAAACCCAATGCGGAAATGAAAATAACACGCAAGATTTTTACGTGGAAAACTCCATCACAGGAGTAAAAAACCACGGGACCGATAACACGGTGAAATCAACTAAGATTATAACACGTACAAAGGTGATATAACACACTCACAGACGACTCAACCTTTTTCCATACGCTCCGAGTTGATCTTCTCCGCTCGCTCCGCAACGCGCCTCGAATCCACGATTTGCGTCCGACGCCGAATCCACGGCGTCCAACGTTGAATCCACGACGTCTGACCGAATCCACGGTCTCCACCAGGTAGTACGTCTCGATCACACGAACGTACCTCGCTCCGAATCCACGAGAGCGGTAGCACCTTGAATCCACAAGGCCACGCGAATCGACGCGCCAATTTTTGGAAAAATCGTTGTTTTGTTGGTAGTGATGATCCGCCGAATACTTAGATCAAAGATAGATCGGAAATGCCATCTAAGTATTCATTAATTTGATTCTACTCAAAATCTGAGTATGAAAACCTAGAATCAAATTAATATAGATGAAGAAACATGAAATTAAATCTAGTTATTTCCTTTCTTCTCTAATGTGGATCTCTAAGTTTTTCTCCGTTAATTTTTATCTGTCATTTCCCAGAGATAAAACTTACTGTGGATTACCCTAAAAGATAGAATTAGGGTTTACTTATAGGTTAGAAACCATTGGAAGAGGATAAGAATCAAAAACTGATTGTAACAGAATTTTTCCCGCACGACGGTCCGGACCGGATTAGGCTCGTTCAGGACTGTCGTTGTTTTTCAGAGAATTGCTGAAAAATCAAGGTTCGGGGTCCGGAACGAAATCCTACGGTCCGGACTGTTCATGCAGTTTCAGTAAACTCCACGTTCGGGGTCCGGAACGAAATCCTACGGTCCGGACTGTTCATGCAGTTTCACCAAAATCCACGTTCGGGGTCCGGAACAAAACAGGGATGTTCCGGACTGGATTTGTGCATGAACTACCAACGTTCGGGGTCCGGACTGTAGTCCCCTGTTCCGAATCCTGAACATGTAACTTGTCCAGTTTTTGATTTTTATGCGATTAAAAACGCATCCAAGTGTTTCTACATTATAAGAAGTATTCAGATCACCATTAATGTTTAGTTAAACTTACCTGATCATTTTGAATTCTTCTTTCTTGAGATTGAGGTATATGATCCAAGCTTCTTTATCTTCAATCTTCAAGACTTAAATACTTTCACGAAATACGCCAAAACTAAAATCCTTAACATTTTCGGCATCTAGTCTTAGTATATTGACGTTTCTTCAGGGGGGACGGGGCGTTGTAGGTTCGTGGGCACGCAGTCGCGGACGAGTTGAACGCCGGTTGTCACACACAAGGTGGGTACTTTTCCATGGTTATTCGGGAAAAGGTGTAGGCTATAGAAATTGCATGTTTGAGCAAAGGTAGAAAATAATATGATTACCTGTTTACATTGCTAACCCTGTTTAAGCTATTTATTTATATACTTGTTTACGAGGCTCGAGATTGCTACACGCACACCAGCGGTTTGGCCACCGCAAGGGTGTGCTTTTCCGGAAAAGTGGTACGTTGACCCGTGTACCCCACGTAATGGTGACGTAATGGGGGCCCTCGTGGGTGGGGGGGTGTGAGCGGTGGTGCCGAGGCAGGTGCTCGGCGGGGTGCCGAGGTAGGTGCTCGGCGGGGTTGCCTAGGCAGGTGCTCGGTGTGGTTGCCGGGGGAGGTGCCCGGTTTGGATTGTACAGGGTTTTCACTATTGGTTGCACGATGAGGAGGGCGGTTGCTCTAGTTTTACTGTGGTTTGCTTTGCTTTTAGCCCTTATTGCTTTTGTATTTATTTCTGGTCATTGACTTCCCACTCCATGACAGGTTCGTCTAGGGGTGAGTGCTAGGGCGTTGGTGAGGCCGCGCGAGTGATCTTCTGGCCCTTCGAGGCTGCAGATGTTGACTATTTTTCTTTCCTTGTTCATTTTATTACTCATAGTAGCTTGTTGTGGTTTTCGATACCCCGTGGGGTTGACGTGGATGTTGGGCTATTTTTTATACCTTTCTGGATGGGTGCTTGTTTTTAATTCTCTTGATTGGCCGCTTTCAAACTACAAAAACAAGAAAAGTGAAAGTATTGCAAAAATAGTTTTGTAAAACCTGGGTGTCGTGTGGGCACCGTTTTCAAAACCCTGTGGATTTATGCGATTGCGAAAATAGTTTTGTAAAACCTGTGTGTCGTGTGGGCACTGTTTTCAAAACCCTGTGGATTTATGGATTTCGAAATGGTTTGTGAAACTTGGGTGTCGTGTGGGCACCGCTTTCTAAACCCTGCAGTTTTATCCTTTCAAAAAATTGTCGGCCTCTTTACTACTTGTGGAAAATAGTTGTATGTATTTGGAAAATGGTTGTATGTATTTGGCGATTGATCTATTGTGGTTAAAGGTATGATGATATGGACTTTGTAGTCAGGACGCCGTGCATATACAAAGGAGACTCTGCCCGTTTGCAGAGTGAATTTGTATATGCGGCGGGTCTGGGCACGCACCGAGGAAGGAAAAAAAAAATATATATATATATATATATATGTATGTATATATATATGTATATATATATATATATATATATATATATATATATATATATATATATATATATATATATATATATATATATGAGTTTGGGGAGCATCGGTGGCTATCCTTCCGCGCGTTTAAACCCCCGGGGCGTGACAGATTAAGATGGTATCAGAGCGAAAACTTTAACCACAGTAGTCGGAGTCCAACATCCACGGAACACAACACACTAGCTACTAACTAATGAGATGAACATTGTATAGATGCGTAAAGCGCGAGTGGTCGGGGGGGGGGGGGGGGGGGGGGGGGGGGGATAGTAGAATCCCTATTCTCGTTAGTGTTTGGGGTGCTGCTTTAGCTGAGTCTAGAATTGACTTGTGTTGTGCATGTGTACAGAACATGGCCTGAACTAGAACCTCCACTGAGGATGCAGGGACGGACGCAGCAGCGTCGGCGACCGCGGAGAATCAGCTTTTGCGGCAACAACTACGGGAGATGGCGGGTCAATTGGCGACCCTCACAGACCATGTGCGCCAGTTGACGCAGCAGCAGCAGCCAGCTGCAACGGTGGTGGTCGCCCAGGGCCCTCCACAGGGGCCATCTGCACCAGCGACGGGACCGCCAGCGACGGATGCCGAGACGGGGGCTGCCCCTACCCGGGCCACGGCAGCCGAGGTACCGTTGGTCCAACCAACGGTGCCAGTGGTAGCCCCTTCGGCAGCAGCTGCGGGACCGACGCCGGGGACCACTGCCAGAGGTACCTTGGAGGAGACAGTGGTGACGCCTTCTTCCGCTGTGGCCGCCACTGCCACGGGGGAAGGGTCTGTTCCGCTGGCCGAGCGGGGCCGCGTGCGAGCCAACCTAGCAGATTTCAGGAAGTACGACCCGCCGGTGATCGAGGGGGAGACGACCGACCCCTGGGTTGTGGAAAAGTGGCTGGACACGATGGAAAAACTGTTCGAGGACTTGTTGATGGAGGAGTACGAGAGGGTCCCCCTGGCCGTCCATTTCCTCGAGGGGAACGCTCGTATGTGGTGGAAGACGGTACGCCCTGACTCCTCGAAGGGTACCACCCTCCCATCATGGACCACTTTTAAGCAAGAGCTGTTCGGGGCGTTCTTCTCCAACAGCGTCAAGCGACAACTAGAGGATGATTTGAACCATATCAAGCAGGGGAGCCGAACCGTCATGGAGTACCAGCGGGAGTTTGTGAGGCTGGCGAACTGCGTCCCTTTTGTCATACGGAATGAGTCTCACAAAGCCCAACTCTTCGTGGACGGGTTGCGCAGCGACATTTTCCAGGTGGTGCAAGCGGCGGACTTGCACACCTTCCAAAAAGTGGTCGACCGGGCCACCATTGTGGAGCGCGGCTTCGCCGTTACACGCGCCCGAGGGGGGGCCCTACCCAGCACGAGGATAGGAAGAGATCTCAGCCTTACTCTGGGGGAGGCTCTTCCAGTGGGAGTCGACCCCCTAAACGGTGGAGATCATAGTAGAGGACCAGGAGCGCACCAGTGGGAGGACAGAGATCTGATGATAGGCCTTGCGTCATCTGCGGCGGGGCACACCGGGTGACAGAGTGCTCCAGGAGGCAAGACCATTTCTTCCGTTGCAGCAAGCAGGGGCATTTCCGCTTCAACTGCCCCATGAACCAGGGATTGGCATCCTCAGCGGCTTCTACGCTCGCACCGCAGCATGCGGGACGAGGATGTCACGCCCCGGAGGTCTAAGGATCAGCGGAAAAGCATATGTATTTTTTTTTTGTAAACGACCTCGCCTACCGGTGCGCGTCAGACCGCCACGTATACAAATTCACCCTTTAAACGGACAGAGTCTCCTTTGTATATGCACGACGTCACATTTACAACATTATCTTCCTTAACCACACAGTCACAGCGAATACAACAAGAGAGAGAGTAATACTATTTATTTACATCCAACTTTCATTCACGACATCAAGAGATAAAACTACGGGTTGCAAATGGTGTCCACACGACACCTAGTTTTTGGAAAGCATTTTCGAAACCCTTTTGTTTGGTATAAAACATGCCGCATATAAGTCATTAAGAAGCATAATAAAGATCACATCACAAAAACAACTCTCAATCCAACATCCACGATATTCCACAGTCAAGCAGTTGAGAACTTAAACTAAATAAAAGGAGATGAGATAACCCCTAAGCAAGAACGACGAAATAACCTCATACGTCTAATGTCCTCTAGACGCTACCTCACCATCGTCCCGACTACTACACCTAGTCAAACCTGTCACGGAGTGGGTAAAGTTAGTGACAAATAAAGTAGATGCTCAAACAATTAACAGTATTTTAAAGCAAACCGAATACACTGGAACCTTTCACTTTTCCTCATCATGAGTCCACATCACTTGATTTAATCACAACTGGTACCTGTCGGGGAGTCGACGATCTCCCCTCGTGCACAAATACTTTACTTACGTGATGCTTTTAACCCCTTTCACGGTACTAGTGCGGCACTTTTAACTGGCGTGAAGGGGTCCCCACTGGCACCTACACAAATCGTGGGGCACACGGGTCATTCAGACCACTCTTCCGGAAAAGTACACCCATGCGGAGGCCAATCCGCCTGTGTACGTGCAGCATCTAAAAACATAATAGCCGAAACTGCCGTGTACGATCATCGCGACACTTAGTCGCCACAGTTAATAACAGAGGATCCGGTACATATTTATGCGAAAGGTTAAATCAAGTTAAAACGTCACATCTACTTTATTAGGCAGATTAATATACTCTTTACGATGACATATTGCACTTATTGCACTTACTGCAATTATTGCAAGGGTACCCACCTGGAATGAAGATAAACGACCACGCCCGCGACCCTCCTAAGCAATCAGAACTTCACGCGGCCTAAAAAAATAACCAAACGCACAATTTAACACTTTACTCTAAACAGGCAAAAACAGTGGTCCCGACCACTTTAACAATAAACCCACGAAAACCAAAATCACTGTGCCCAGAGGACCGCGACGTCAAACAAAAATCAACGAGTCAAAATGTCACGCCCCGGGTGTAAACCAGAACCCGGGCCCGTCGACAGATCCGCCGTGCACACGGTATTTCCCGTGTACACGAAGCGCCAGTAACCTGCTCAGATATAAGAAATAACAATAATGAGCATAAAACAGAGCTGAACTAAAAACTAATACATCTCAGACTGAAGCTGGAAATAAAATACAACACATCTGTAATAATGATACATCTGTCTCTCCCAGCTCACCCAAAATAAATACAACCTGCTGACAAGAGCCAGTCCCAAAAGTAAAAGTACAACCGTCTGAGGAAACATAGGTACACCAACAGTCCGGCTAACACGCTCATCCTGCCTCGAGATCTATCTACTCAGCCGTCCTCTCTCCTCGACCCGCCACTGTAAGCCCAGTAGCACCCGCAGAAGACACTGCAAAACAAGGGAGAAGAAAAGGAGAAAGAAGAATGGGGGTGAGAACTACTAGTAAACCAGTAGCCTCCCCTAGTGGGTAAAACCTCGAACTCTGACACGCCCGCTAGGTCTACCAGAGGCAAAAGAAATAAAGGTGGTATGCTATGAATATGACTACTGATGAAAAGCTACCACTAGTATGCCTCTAAATACTGAGCTAAAAGAATAGCTGAATGTATGCATCAGAATATAAATGCCTGCCTGAATAAACCCAATCTGACCACCAGTAAACACTGGTACTGCCTGCTCTGCCTGCCGCGACGGGTATGCCAGCCTACGCATAACACCGAAGCAAAGGAGTCTCAAGGACTCAAAGTCTGTCTGCCGCGCACTCCGGAGTGGCACTCGTGGGGAGCGACCCACACGAGGAAAAATAAGTAACCACAAGTAACCTGATATAGCAGGACTGGATCATGACTCAGATCAAGTGGGAAAAACCCTCCACAAAAGAAAGCCCGATCCCCCACACCCAATCTGATGCAAGATAGACAAATAGTGGGAAACTCCATCCACTAGAGACCTGATACCCAATCTGATGCATAAGCAACCTCTGGTCAACCGCCCAATGTCCGCGGTTGCCGCAATACCCTGCCATCAAGCCCTGCCTGTCCCGAAACCCAAGAACCTGACTACACTATCCCAAACCCCCTGCTCGCGCACGAGCTGCAAATACCCTGAGCCTCAAATGAAAGGAGAAAAGAATAATAAAAAGGTTTCTCCTATGTCAATTCCAGCATGATAGTGTAGCAGAAAAAAAGGTGGCCTATCTAGATGACCATACAAGCATGCAAATGTCCTAAGATGATATAAAATAAAACAGATGTCGATATATTTTTACCTTGCTAGAGCATGCTGATAATGGTATAAGAATAGTAAATAAGGGATAGCCTGTGCCTGACTATACTGCATGCCCAAAGCCCACAATTTATTAATTTGCCTTATCTTTTAACATGATGTTACCGCTCTACAATTATAACCCCCATTGAGGCAAGTTCTATCAGTATCTGTTTTAATCTCAATTAAGCCTGCCATTGTCACCTATAAAGTGTATTTAGCCTTTTAATCATAGAAGCTTCTCCAATGCCTAGCGGGTAATCAGAAGTAAGGGGTTCACAACAACACCCATAATCACAATCATGTCCCACATCCGACATCCGGTCAACCGCCTACTATCCGCGGTAGCCGCAATACCCCAAAAGCTAAAATCCAGGCCCCGGCTACACTATGCCAACCCCTGCTCAAACCCGAGCAACAAAATAGCCACCTGCCTAAGGAATAGGGAGAGAAGAAACAAATAGGGTTTCTCCTAAATCAAGTCCAAACATATAGTGTAGCGATAAGAAATGGCCTAACAAGATATCCATATAAGCAAGCCTATCTCCTCATGAAAGAAAGAAAGGGGAGTAACGAATAGTGGTTCCATATGTGTATCAATTAATAGCTCCACCTGGGTATAATCATCATGCTAAATCATAATCCAACCACACATGTCTATAATCTGCTAATCACCTTCACATAAATCATCCACCCATGCCTGTCCAAAAGATCCTTAAATGGTACCCTCCCACAAGACGTTTCATAATATCCCAACATGAAAGTACATCCTCCATGCAAAGTTAAATGCCAATATAATGTCCATGTAAGCATGTATAAGTTCCAACCACTATCAGGTTTCCACTATAGTGTTTTCCACATGATAGGCTCATAATTATTTTAGTTAAGCATGCATGCCCATTAGGTGACCATTCAATATATCCAATAGAGAAGATCTCTCTAATATTCCTAGTGGGTATATCAGAAAAGAGGGATATAGCAACCACCCACCTAGAATTGTGCAAACCAAAGCTGTAAAACCTTCTCGCTAACCAAAAAGTTTTCTAGCCCAAACAGATAAACCGCCGCGATCACTGTACAAAATATCCCCAACAAACACACAATTAAACACACAAGTACCCAAAAACATGCTGTCCCAGAATTCAGCCCCAAAGATGCCCTGTTTTTACCTACGAGATGGAGACCAAAATTCCCGAAAAAATAACCGTTGCGTTCGTCGTGTCGAGCCGGTCGAAACGAGTACTCGCACGCCCAAATGCGACACCTGTAGGCCAAGATACAAAATCGGCAAGGTGACCACCTCTAAAACTCCCAAGTACCAAAAATCTGTAACACTTTGTCCAAAAAGTGGGATTTTCACCTTTGGGGAAAGCTCATAAAAATCTAAGAAAAATACTAGAATGCTCGTTACGATGTGTAGATGCAAAACGACTATTGGCACGCCTCAATCCAATGCCCGGTTGCGGAGATATCGTCGAAATACCACAGTGCTGTCCAATACTCCGCAATAGAAAATGGGTCAAAGAGAAGCTCGAAAAACTCCAAGAAGATCTCTGAAATAGGGGGAGCTCAAAACAAAAGAGTTGAAGCCCTACCTATCGTGAAGCCGACGGCGCAAAAATCATAGAAAAAGGTGCTCGGGGTAGGCCGGGGTAGCTCGTACACCAAAATGCGACGGAGAAGAACACCGAAGAAGAAACGTCGCGCCGCGCCGGTAAAATAGAAATCTCGAAATGCGTGGTGCCAAAAAATCTGAAACTTGACAGGTGCAAGCTCCTCTTCCTGGAGAACAACTCTCCTTCTCAGCCCCCTATGAACTGAGGGCTCTAAGGGGTCGAAATTTCCCAACTAAGGCCTCTCGGATGCAACCTTGAGTAAATCCAAAACAAACAATTCAGAAAATACCTGTTGTGTCCCCAGAACAGGAAACACCAAAACAGGCCACTCTCAGAGCGCCACGTGGCCTCTCCCCCGCGCCCGCTTATCCGCGCGCCACCGCCTCGGGATTCGCGCCCACGTGCGCGCACGGCGCCGCTGCCGCGCCCATGCCGCGCACGCACCCTGAGGTAACAACCTCCTGCTCCGTGGACCGGGTCCACAACACTCGCAAATCACAAGCCGCCACGTCCTCCCATCGGTCCACCGTGCACCCGCGAAACTTCCGTGGACCGCGCCGCCTGAACCACCCTCTCAGCGGCCGCCACGTTTCCGCCCTCCGGTGCACGCCGGCCGCGTGGACAGCGCACCAGCCCGCGCGCCCGCGCACCTGCCCGCGCCCGTGCGCCTGCCCGCCGCCGCTCCGCCGCCTGCCCGAGCCCGCGCCGCCGCTGCCCGCCGGCGGCCGGTGCCGGAATCACTGTTCCGGCCGTGAACAGTAACTTTACTGTTCCAAATTCCAAAAAATGCAAGTAAATAGCCCATTTTGATTGTTTTCGCGCGCTGAGTCCAAATCCGGTGTCCGATTTGCCAAATTCCATTCCTAAAATTTGCCGAATGCATCCGGAAAGGTGTTCCTTTGTCCAAACTTCGCGCTGAGCCCAATTTTAATATCCGTTTTGCGCGAAACCACTTTTAAAGATCCGACGGAGTCAACCGATCACCCACGTGATCCATTTAATCCCAAAGTCCAACACTTGAGTCCAAATTGTGCACAATCACCGCCGACATGCCACATAGGCCTCCAGAAGCTGCCGGTCACACTATAGAAGCCCTGCAGAGATTCGGGTCACCACATCCTCCCTCACTAAAAGAAAATTTCGTCCTCGAAACTAAAGCAACTCCCAAGGAGTCTTAGAAACCAGGGGTAAGTACTTAACACCGCCGTCTCCAGCTCCCAAGTCGCCTATCACTCCCCGTGATTACTCCTCAGCAACAACTAGTACGGCATAGCCCGATTGCGCAATTCCCTCACCTCACGAGCCGAAATTCACAACGGGCGTCCCTTGTCCTCCCAACTCTCACGGACCTCAAAAGGAACGAGTCAATCACGGGCGAGGGGTCCAAAACATAACACTCCTGAGCTGAGGCGCAGAAAACCTCAGGAACTCCAACAAAAGACCGGGGGAAAAGAACGAATAGCCAGTGCAACACGCACTAAAATCACCTACCCCCAGCGCCAACTCAACCAGAGCGACCCGAAACACGTCCACACAAGCATTCGCACAGGAAAGGGGCCCTAACAAGCAGGGGTTCTCACTCGGTCACTCTCAAAACCCGACCACCCGAGTGGATTGCTCAGCCGCAGCCTACCATCAAAAGGAATCCTCCGGGACACAATCTCAAACCCTGTACACCACAATGGTCCCACACAGCGCCAGCTATGGAATCATCAAACTCAACCCCAAATAGCTCTTCTGCTCCAGGTATCCGCCACCACAGTGGCCCTGTCGGGGTGATACTGGATGCTCATCAAAATCCAAGGGTAGCTCTACAGCCATTATGGGAGGTATCACTATAACTCGCAGATCCATCTCCCACCGCTGACTAAGCTAAAAAAAAAAAAATCGGCGCTAGTACCAATCTCATCATCCGCTCGTCAAGCTCTGCTGGCACCATCCCGTCCAAAAGCTCCTCACCTCAACAATAACTGTCGATCTCGGCCGGTCTCAAATAGCATCCATTTTGACCGGATTTCCACCGCCGCCCCTACGGCTAGAATATGTAACCCAGGAAGATATGCTCTCGAAGCTAAAACTTGTACCACAACAACTTGGCATAAAGCTTCTTCCCCACAGACCTTGTCACACCATCTTCAAACGCTTCACAAGCTCTAAATTACCTAGAGAGGGGGGGGTAAAAATCAAAAATATTCCTGGAGAATGCCGCTATCAATCCATTCAAGTCCAACTGGAACACAGAATTCCACAATCTTAAAGGCGACAGGGCATTAGTCATTCCATTGGCCTCACTGTACTCATAATGCCCCTACCGTGTCCTGAACACCATCTTGGCGAAATAATCCGCTGTAATTCCAAATTGGTACAGGCATCCCAGACGAACCACTGCCGAAGTATAACTCCATCAAAAGGTCCTAAATAATACCTGGACCTGCCTGGGCTCAAACCACAAAAGAGCTCTCACAGTCGTGTATCAACGACGTGGCACTAGGTCAAACAGACCCTCGATCCATCAGATCCCTGCACCTGTGCCATCAACTCTCGCAGCTCTACAGATGATATAATGAGGTGCTATTGAAGTTGGCGCGGTTCCCACAACTATGTCCATCGCAATCTTAATCTCCCTATCTGGCGGCATAATCCTTGGCTCGGGGGACTCACACCCGGGATCTCACGGGCAATAGGGATATCCTTGAGTCCCGGTGCCGCCGTAGGCACCTCTCACACTGTCGCTGTAACCTGTGTGCCCTAGCAGTCTCAGCTAACAAGCCTCCCATTGTCTGCCTCGCAGAAGATCAATGTCCTTTTTCTCCGCAGTCAAACATCCTGTGGCACTGTGCCAGCCAAACCCAAGCACTGGGTCAAACACCGAATTGCCACAAATGCCCATAAGTCTGCCGGTATAGCCCGCGGCCTCAACTGTATTGGACATAATCCACAAGCCTTCCCCACCTGCACAATACCAACAGTAACCTGTACCTCAAGTGCATGTGGTAACGACTCTACCTCTAGTCCATGCAGGAAAGCAAAGTGCACCTATTCCGACTGCGGTGATGCAATCACACCTGCGACAACCCAATCCACTACCATGGCGCCCTCCAACCAGGCGACACAATCTCAATCACTCAAGGCAAGCGGTTGTCGCTCAGTCTGCCAGAATATACCTAGACCAATCACAAAGGGAGCATGACCTCAGTCCCTGCTCACACTGAGGCGACGAATATGGTCTTCCGCAGACAGCCAATCCACGCTACCGCTGCGCCACTCTGATAAAGAGGCTGATGCTGCCATCGGGGTCCCCCCAACCTCTGACGTCTCAGAAATCCACTATACCGAGGAAAAATCGGGAGTGCCACTGCCGGCCAATCTGTCCTCCCTCATCTAGCATCAAGCGCCTCTATCCAGAACTCGCCTCTGGCAACAGATCCCCATCCAAAGGGTCTGCAGCGCCAGCTCCAAACACCATGCCTACACTATCAAAGCACCCCAAAATCCAAAACCTGCAAAAAGGGGGACCAAATAAACGGAAGGGTATCCTGGCGCTATCCACTCTCAGTCACGCATATCCTATGCGCCTTGTCCCTCAAATCATAGAACACGCAGTTCGACAACTGCGTAAACCCTTTGACACCAGGAGGCTTTCAAGTAGTTTCTCCATCACCACCAACCACGATTCTACCCCAAGAGGCTCCAAACTTAATCCTATGAATCGGGGTGGTTCATCTGCCGAAAATGGCTCAACTGATCATTGGTGTCCCATAGCTCATCAGCTGTCAACTATCCACCCTGCCTCGGCGCTAACATTGGCACGGAGGGGGTGTAGTAACCGCTTGTTTAAATGTATTTCGGATTTTATATTTTGTTTTAAGTGCACCGCATCTCGCTTAGGGGTCCGGAGTGTGGCTTAATTTCCTTTTTTCTGGGCAGACCATCGGGGTTCGTGGGTATTTTTAGGCAATAAAACTCGCGAAACGGAGAACGGTGGCGCGATCGATTTTGTTTTCCGACCCCGGAATCTCCCAGAATAAATTCCGGAAGGTTGCTAGCAGTTCAGGCGACCAACACGTTTATCGAGGCAAACCGGACCCTGGTTCGCACCCGATCGACCTAGTCCTTCGGTTCGAGGTTTGGGCTCATTCCCACTTCTCATTACGCCCGATCGTTTTAATTCGCGTTTTGGGGATTAGGGTTTATTTTCCACTCCTCTTGCCCTGTACGTAGGTCACCTCGGAGCGAGGACGCGAAACCTGATTCCCAAACCCTCCTTCCCTCTACCTGACGGCGTGGGGAACCGGGCGGTGGTGATCAAGGAGAGATAAGGACCATCGCACTCCCCGCGAAACCCGGCAAGCGAGCGCGCGACGATCCTCCCCCTTCCTCCTTCTTTATCGGCGGATTGAAAGCGCATAGATCGGTGAGTTTTTATGTTTTACATTAGGGTAGTTTTCCTTTTGTTCATCGCCAGAGGAGGCGGGGAAGAGGGAGAAGGGGTGCCCCGGTCGGCCGTACCGCCGCCGCCGCGAGACGCCGGACGCGCGCGGGAAGGGGGCCACCGCGCGTGCGGCTTGGGCGCCGCGCGGGGCCGCCCGCGCGTGCGGGCTGAGCGCCCGCGCGGGCCATGGGCGACGCGCGGGGCCGCCCGCGCGTGCGGGCTGAGCGCCCGTGCGGGCCCTGGGCGCCGCGCGGGGCCGCCCGCGCGGGGCCTGGGCGCCGCGTGGGGTCACCCGCTCGTGCGGGCTGAGCGCCCGTGCGGGACCTGGGCGCCGCGCGGGGCCGCCCGCGCGTGCGGGCTGGGCGCCCGCGCGGGGCCTGGGCGCCGCGCGGGGCCATCCGCGCGTGCGGGCTGAGCGCCCGCGCGGGGCCCGTCGCCGCGCGGGGCCGCCCGCGCGTGCGGGCAGAGCGCCCGCGCGGGCCAGGCGCCACGGGGGGTCCGCCGATGACAGGGTGCCGTGCGGGTCTGACACTGCACGGGCCCATGCGCACGCGCGGACACCGCGGCGGCGCGGGGTCACCTCCGCCACTGTTACCGCCGCCGCCGCCGCCGTCGGAACCGAGGGCCCCGTTCCGAGACGGGAGCCGGATAGTATAATTGCTTTTCATTGATTTGTGTTTGGTGGGTACTGATTCTCTTCCCGGGGGACTTTGCAGATTCAGGGAGCGTGCAGAGACGCGGAGGAGTCGAGCGTTGATCACCGCACGAGACAGGTGGATTTTATTTTGGGACTTAGCGTCGGGTTTCCGACAGTTGTACCTCGTTTTAATTTAAAATATCTGATGGTGCTAACATGGTAGTCTTTATGGTCATTACTGTCGGGTATACTTGGTAATTTTGGTTACTTTGCTCGTGGCTACGACACGCGCACCCGCGGTTTGGCCACAGCAAAGGGTGCGCTTTTTCGGAAATGTGGTCTATGACCCGTGTAAACCCACGAGGTGACGTAGTGGGGGGCCCTCGCAGGTGGGGGGTTTTGAGGCGCCGAGGTGCGAGCGGTGCGACCCGTCGGGGTAGGTGCCCGACGTGGTTTACCGAGGTAGGTGCTCGGTTGGGGGTGCCGGGGCAGGTGCCCGGATTAGGTTATGTAGGTGTGCGTGGTTGTTTCCCTTTTAGAGAGGGTGGTTGCTCCGGATAATTTATGGTTGGATGTATTTTCTTTACCCTGCTTTCCTTATCATTATTATTGTGTCGCTGACTTCCCACTCCGTGACAGGTTCCTTCAGGGGGGAGAGTTAGGCGACGGTGAGGCCGAGACGGGAGTTTTCGGGTCCAGGAGGATCCCGGACAGTATTTTCCCTTTCCTTTCGCATTTCATTTATTATTTGTAGCCTACTGTGTGGTTCTCGATACCCTTGTGGGGTCGGTGTGGATGTCGGCATATTACTATTTACTTATTGAGTTTCTTTCCTTTCTCTGTGAGCCGCTTTGAGAAAACAAAAAAAAGAAAGCAAAACAAAAAGGATTGCGAAAACTGTTTTCAAAAACCTAGGTGTCGTGTGGGCACCGTTTTCAAAACCTTGTGTATTTATGGATTTCGAAAAATGGATTTCAAAACTTAAGTGTCGTGTGGGCACTGTTTTAAAAACCCTGTGGATTTATGGTCTTTCGAAACTGTTTTAGAAATCTGGATGCCGGGTGGGCACCGCTTTCAAAATTGTGGATGTCTGAGAATTATTGTGATTGAATGGATCATGGTGTATGATGTTGTATTAGCCGTGACGCCGTGCATATACAGAGGAGACTCTGCCCGTTTGTAGAATAAATCTGTGTATGCGGCGGATCTGGGTACGCAACGGGAAAGAAAGGTTTTTCAAAAAAAAATTTACATGCAAAACGAACCCCTTTTTGATGATTGTTTCCGCTGAATGAAACCCCCGGGGCGTGACAGATTAAGATGGTATCAGAGCGATTTCCTTCAATCACAACAGTCAGTGCCGACATCCGCAGGGATACCTCACTTGGCTATAAATGAATGGAATGGATAGGGCATAGGAGGGTAGAACGCGAGTGATCGAGGGGGGGGAAAGAGTTTAAGTCCTTTTCTCTCGATAGGTGGTTTGTTGCTTGGTTAGCGAAGTTTAGAGTTCACTTTTGTTGTGTGTGTGTACAGACATGGCCCGTACTAGATCGTCGGCCGAGGACACAGGGGCGGATGCGACGGCGTCGTCGGCCGCGGAGAACCGCCTCCTGCGGCAGCAACTGCGGGAGATGACGGGGCATCTGGCAACCCTCACGGATCACGTGCGTCAGTTGACGCAACAGCAACAAGCCGCGACGGTGACGGTTGCCCCGGCCCCTCCACCGAGGCCAACCGCACCGGCAGCGGGACCGCAAGAGACGGGGGCCTGGACAGGAGTGGCCCCTCTACCGACTGCAGCAGCCGGGGTACCGCCAGCCCAGGCTACGGCACCGGCAGCAGCACCGCCGATAGCGACTACGGGACCGGTGCCGGGAGCCACCGGCGGGGGTACCTCGGGGGAGACCGTGGTCACACCTTCCCCTACAGTGGCCGCCGCCGCCACGGGGGAGAGGTCAGTTCCGCTGACTGAGTGGGACCGCATGCGGGCCAACCTGGCCGACTTTAAGAAATATGATCCACCCACGTTCGAAGGGGAGACGACTGATCCCTGGGTCGTCGAGAAGTGGGTGGGATCGATGGAAAAATTATTTGAGGACTTGCTCATGGAGGATTGCGAGCGGGTTCCCCTAGCGGTCCACTTCCTAGAGGGGAACGCCCGCTTATGGTGGAAGACGGTACGCCCTGATCCCACAAAGGGCACCGCGCTCCCATCGTGGACGACGTTCAAACATGAGCTGTTCGGGGCTTTCTTCACCAACAGCGTCAAAAAGAAGCTGGAGGACGACTTGAACCACATCCAGCAGGGGAGCAGGACAGTTATGGAATATCAACGCGAGTTCGTGAGACTGGCCAACTGCGTCCCATTCGTCATAAGGGACGAGTCCCACAAGGCGCAACTGTTCGTGGATGGCTTGCGAAGCGACATATTCCAGGTGGTTCAAGCAGCCGACTTACACACTTTTCAGAAAGTAGTCGACAGGGCCACTGTGGTGGAGCACGGGTTCGCAGTTACGCGCGCCAGGAGGGAGGGCCCGGCGCAGCAAGAGGATAAGAGGCGACAGCAATAGTACTCTGGGGGAGGCTTGCCTAGTGGGAGCCGACCCCCCAAGCGGTGGAGACCGAATTCGGGATCTCGGAGCGCACCTACGGGCGGACCGAGGCCGGGGGACGGGCCTTGTGTGATTTGTGGAGGGGCGCATCGAGTGTTGGCTTGCCCCCAGAGACATGATCAATGCTTCCGCTGCGGCAAGCAGGGGCACTTCCGCCACAACTGCCCTTTAGCCCTGGGAACGGCTTCCTCAGCAGCCTTTGCACCATCGCCACAGCAGTCTGGACGGGGAAAAGCTCCTATGGGGTCAACTTCTAGACCCCCTGCACCACGGCGATAAGGGGAAAGGCAACCACAGGCGGGCGGGAGAGTTTACTCGATGACCCGCCAAGAGTCGGACCCGCTGGAGGACGTACTAGCAGGTATTACTTCTGTTTCAAATTCCCGTGCTAGAACTCTTTTTGATACCGGAGCAACACACTCTTTCATTTCTCGTGACTTCGTGTTTGTGCATGGTCTTGGGGAGATACCTCTCCAAAGTCGAATGACGGTCCAAACGGCGGGTGGGGCATTGGAGGCGGTCAGCTTTGTGGCCGCCTGCCCGATTAAGCTGGGGCGACTGGCTTGCCCTTGGAATTTGGTGGTAATTCCCCTGAAGGAGTACGACGCAGTGTTGGGCATGGATTGGCTCTCGAGGTACCAGGCACTTATTGACTGTGAGAAGCGGCAGGTGCGACTACAAGAACCGGGTTTCCCTGAGCACGTGTATCTGGCGTGCAAGAGCACCTCCTTCCCAGCGGTCATCTCAGCGGCAAGGGCCAGAAGACTAGTAGAGGGTGGATGTGTGGCCTACTTGGCGTCTGTAGATCTAGTCACCCGACCCCCGGCGACACTTGCAGACATCCCAGTAGTGAGGGATTTACCCGATGTTTTCCCGACGGAACTGCCCGGGATGCCCCCTAAACGGGAGGTGGTGTTCCCTATCGAACTCCTACCGGGCACGCAACCTATTACGAAGGCGCCTTACCGAATGGCCTTCGTGGAGTTGAAGGAGCTTAAGGCGCAACTGGAGGACCTCTTGGACAAAGGGTTTATCAGGCCGAGTGTGTAGCCCTGGGGCGCATCGGTACTCTTTGTGCGGAAGAAAGACAGAAGCCTGCGTCTCTGCATCGACTACAGAGGGATAAACAAGGTTACAGTGAAGAACAAGTACCCCCTGCCCAGAATCGACGACCTCTTCGACCAGCTACGAGGAGCGACGGTTTTCTCAAAGATTAATCTGCAATCGAGCTACCATCAGCTCCGGGTTCGGAACGAGGATATTCCAAGGACCGCCTTCCGGACCCGGTATGGCCACTACGAATTCACGGTTATGCCGTTCGGGCTTACGAACGCCCCCGCAGTCTTCATGGATATGATGAACTGGATCTTCAGGCCCTTCCTAGACCGGTTCGTAGTGGTCTTTATCGACGACATCCTGATCTATTCACCCACCGACGAGGAGCACGAGGACCATTTGCGAACGATTCTCCATGTTACGGCTTTTTGTGTTGGCATATTTCGTGAGTCAAGTCAGCAAGTTGAGTCGGAGTCTGAATGGGATCAAATTGTCAAATCAGCTTTCGAAGACTCATTGAAGATTCAACATGAACTCAAGATAACACTCAGGTATGATTAAATTAAATCATGGTGATTATAGTTCATTTATAATCATTGGAATCAGAAAGTTATTGAAACTTGGTTTAGACTTGGGTTTAGGAACTTGGTTTTAACTAACAACTTATGTTAAGTTTGGATTCCGGTACTTGGACTGTTTTGGATAAAGCTTATCTTGAAAAACCTGTTTTTACATTGAGTACCGGAACCACACTTTGAGTTCCTCAAACCCGACATAGAATTTTTTGTAATTTGCATTGCGTACCGGAACACAGACTCACGTACCGGAACACAATAGAAAAATCTGTGTTTTGCATCATTGAGTACCGGAACACGATATTTGGTACCGGTACACAATGTTATCTCGAGATAAGATTACTAAACTGACTTTTATCTTTTTCCAAGGGTTATAAATAGATACTTAGGGTTTCTCGATACAACTGATCAATACCGAAAGCACTCGAGAGCAACCCTAGAGGCTGGTTTTTATCGTTCTTCTTTTAGCCTCTTTTAGGTCAATTCGACGGTTCTTCCAAGATCTATCTTTTGTCGAATTGATCTAGTCTTTGCTTAGAGATTTCTTCTACGGTTCCTCAATGATAATCTAAGCAAAGGATCACCATCGAAGCCTATATTCTATATCGGCTATTTGCGTCGTGGATTCGACGTGGCATCGTGGATTCGATGTGTTGAAGGCGTTTCGTGGATTCGAAACGTGTGCTCGTGGATTCGAGTGGCGTTCGTGGATTCGAACGTGTGCAGTGGACGTGCAATCGGTGGAGCGCAAGGTCCGAAGAAGTTGAAGGAGGGGTTGAGTCCGTTGATTCGGTAATCACCTTGTTATTCTTCTTTTCTTAGTGGATTGTTATTACGTGTTCGATGAGCGCAAGATCCGAAGAAGTTGAAGGAGGGGTTGGAGTCCGTGGAGTCGGTAATCACCTTGTTATTCTTCTATTCTTAGTGGATTGTTATTGCGTGTTGGTCCCGTGGTTTTTCTCCTGGATTGGAGTTTCCACGTATATCTCGTTGTGCTATTTTTATTTTCCGCATTGGTTTTTATTTTGCACTGAGATTGGTTTTATAAGTATTACACCTATTCACCCCCCCTTTAGATGTTTGATAGTACCTATTTAGATCCGTGTGGATCCTTTAATATATAAAAACCAACAATTGGTATCAGAGAGGGTTTTAGGTTTATCTATCATGTCGGGTGGAAGTGGTAATATTTATAGACCTACTCTTTTTTATGGGACTAATTATGCTTATTAGAAAGTGCGGATGAGAGATTTTCTCATCGCAATTGATGAGCGGGTATGGCAATCCATGGAATACGGTTGGGTGCATCCTGTTGAGGAAGTAGGAAATTCTACTACCCCAAAACCTCGCTCTAGATGGTCCCAAGAGGAATTCGAAAGTTTTTCTTACAATGGGAAGGGTATGAACGCTTTATTTAATTCTCTTTCCTCGACTGAGTTCACACGAATTTCCGCGTGTGAAACCGCAAAGGAAATTTGGGATATTCTCAAAATTACACATGAGGGTACTAATCTAGTAAAAATTCAAAAGCTCCAGATGCTTACAAGTCAATTTGACTCTATTCATATGGATGAGCATGAATTGTTTACAGATTATTACACTAGACTTCAAGATGTGATCAATACTTGTGCTAATTTAGGAGAAAAGATCCCGGAGTCGAGAATTGTAAGAAAGATACTTCGGACTCTTCCGGAACGGTTTATGGCAAAGGTTACCGCCATTGAAACCGTTAGTCATCCGGATGAGATGAGAGTAGAGGAATTAGTAGGTGCTTTGCAAACTTATGAAATGACTTTTCCTACTAATCAAGTTTCTTCCAAGTCTTCTTCTAAGCTTACAGGTATTGCATTCAAATCAACAAAGGAAGAAGATAGCGAATCAAGTTCCGACCATGAAATCTCTTTTGCCGATTTTGAAGAACAATTGGCGCGGATCGTAAAGAAATTTCGTCGGAAGTTTTGGAAGAATCGAACCGATGGATCTTCATCCTCGAAACCAACTAAAGGATCATCGGGTTCTAAATCCTCTAACCTCAAAAGCTCTGCAAAACCTTCTAAGGAAAAAGATGAATTCGAAAGGGAAATCCAATGTTATAGATGCAAAGGCTACGACCATATTTCAACGGATTGTCCTTCTCCGAAATCATATATAAAGAAGGCTTTGCAAGCGAAAACTTGGGACGATTCTACTTCTAATGAATCGACCTCAAGTAAAGAGGAAAAAGTCGTTGCCTTACATGCCTCTCATATTCCCTCTTCTAATGTTTGCTTATCATCTTTAATCACTGACTCTATTCCTTTGATTTTGCATGAAACATCAACATCCGGCGGAGAGTCATCAAGTGAGGGGGAGTCGGACGAAGAAGAACTCGTTGAGGCATATCAACAACTTCTTACGGAATCAAAGAAGATGGCCAAATATATTAAGAAGTTGAGGAAGCAACGACTTGAGATTCAAGACGAGAATCATGCTTTAAAGATCAAACTTCATGATCTCGAGGAGGAACGAGAGCTTTTATTGGATAATAATAAAATCCTCCAAGAAAAGATAAATTAATCGGAAACGGTCGTTAATTCCCACATTAACAAGATTGATTTTCTAGAAAAATAGTTTGAGGAAATTCATGTCACCAACCAAGCTTTGACCAAGCAAGTTCATCAACTTAAATCCGACATGCAAAGGCTTTCAACCGGTTCCAAGAAATTTGATTGTATATCCGGATTAGGTCAAACAAGCAAGGTTGGTTTGGGATTTAAAAAGAACCAAACTGTGAAGGCTTCAAGTTCCACAACTAAGTTGAAAGGAAGAACTTGTCATCAATGTGGACTTGAAGGACATTTGGTGAAGGATTGCCCGAAAAAGAGAAAGAAAAATCCTTCGGCAACTTCATCTACGGAGCGAACTCAACGGAATCAAAAGACTCATCAAGTCAAAGGAGTTCACTCAACCCACCAAAGGTCCGAGCCACAACATCAATCATACAAGTAGATCATTGCGAGGCAAAGACCTAAGGTGGATCAACAGTCAAAGTGGACAACCCCCGGCCACAACGAATCAAGATAACCCAAAATCCAGTGATTTTGGATTCGGAAAGGTGATATCTTTCCTTGTCTTAAGTTCTAAATAGCTTATGACTGTATGTAATGCTTTGATTGGTTTTCCCTTCATATTTTTTCTTAATCTCTGCATTACATGTTTTCAATGCTCTTCGTTTTTATGTTTTGTTTTTGAACAAAAGGGTTTTAACGAACAAGTGCATTGAATAAAAAGGGTTTCACTTTCAATCACTCCAATTTAATTTTATATGAATTATCAACTTTACTCCATAATCATAATTCTTGAAGATACTTCATTATAGGAGTTTTTGATAGTTATAAGCATCAAATTTTAGAAATCATGTGTGATCTTAAGATGCTTAATCTATCTCGGTTGTGTGAATTCATTGTGATAAACGTGAGACAACCGATAGACTAAAATTTGGAATTTAATTCTTTCACGTAAGAGATTGCATTCTTACAAGGGTAAATAAATGAATTGTAAAAGATGTGGAAAGAGTTACATCCGAAAGGAGTGTGAAAACTACCGCCACATGTAGGAAAGAGCTGCCACCCCGGTCGTCCGGTTTGTGTGTGAAGCTACCACATGTTATGGATGCTTGGAAAATATTTTATGAGAATTTTTAGTTGAAGCATTCAGAGATTTAAATTCAAAGTTCTTATTTTGAACAATCTCCTCGTTGGTATAAGGTGGGATAGTTAAAAAGATGCTCAAAGAGCCACCCTTAGGTATTTTAGTACTTATCTCAATTTGAAAGGGTAGAATTCAAGATTGATGTCATTTGGAAATCTCCGTAAGTCATCTTTGTAAATCCGTTACATCTTGATAGAGTTTGGATCTCAAGATTATTTTTGATGACTTGTGTTTGATGAATATAACATGAAAAACTGTTTATAATATTTTATCTTTGTTTTTCATGATTTAGGAGTAAATCTTTTTAATTTTGTGAAATTAATTGGATTGAATGGCATCTATGTGAATTCATCGTTGTTTAAAGCACTTAAATTGATTTCTTGATGGAATACAAATCGGTATTTGAAAAGATTTCAAAATTTGGATTTGTTTCAAGAAATTCTTGTCTTTTTGGCTCTGGTGTACCCGTACTTGAATTTTAGTACCGGAACCAAGATTCCGGATCAAAAACCCAATCCGGACCCCGAATCATGAAAATCCCTGTTTTTCACTTGAGTACCGGTACTCCATTTTTAGTACTGGAACTAAATTGTGGATCCGGATCACCCCCTGTTTTTCAATCCGGAACCCGAACGAAGGATTTTCAGTTTTTGCACTGCGTACCGGTATGCGACTTCTTGTACCGGTACGCGATCTGGGTTTCTTTATATTCCGGAATTCCAAGGTTTTATTTCATCTCTCCCACTTCAAAACCCTCCCTCTCTCTCTCTAAAACATCTCTAAGGGTTTTTCTTTTCAAGATGAAGAGATTTGGTGGCTTGATTTGTAAGTTTTTCATTAATCTTGCTTTCTTTTGCTTCAAAACCCTAGTTTTTAGGTTTTGATGTCTTATTTAGGGATTTTTGAGTAGATTCTTACTTCAAATGAAATCTCTTGCATAAATTACCCTCATTTCATGTTTAGAACATAAATGGTTGCTTTCTATGTAATTAGATTCATGTTTCCTTGCCTATTTGATTGAATCTAACATTTACATATGTTCTTAACATAGAGAAAATTAAAATTTTAGGGCTTTCAATGTTAATGGATTTTAAATGATGAATCATCAATTGTGACATGCTTAGAATGTTTCATAAACATGTTTAAGCATTCCTATAAGATCAAATCATAGTGCATTGTGTTCTTTGTAGGAAATGGCATTTTCGTGCCTTCTTGCACAAGTGATTTTGATGGCCACTGGAAGTGGACGTGGTCGCGGTTCTGAAAAGAAAAAGGCTACCAAACGATCACGCAATGAGGATTCAACTAGCTCAGAATCTGAACATTCCTCAGAATATGAAGAGGAATCAGTTCAAGGAAAGGGGAAAGCACCTTTGGCTCCAAGGAAAAAGAAGGGTGCAGATTCTCCTCCGCGTAGAAGTACCGGTGGACCGGTAATACGCGAGCGCTCTCAACGGAGATCAAATGTTGATGAAAGCGAAACGCATGTGAGTGCAAAACGCCGTGCCAGATTTGCAAACCGCACATGCATTGGAGAGCGACACGTGAATTTTAATGAGCTATGTCGTGAGGTGCCAGACTTTGCAAGGCTTTTGGAACGAAGTCATATTCGGCCACTTGGCAGAGTTCAACCTAAGATGGGATTTTGTGTGGAGATCATTAGGGAGTTCTATATGAGAGCTAACATACTTCAAAAAGACCATGACACAGGGGCTTTCATTATTGAAACAACAGTTAAGGACGTCAAGTTTGACATTACTCCAGCAGTAATAGGTGCAAATCTTGGATTAGCTGTTGACACTACTGGTCTTTATTACATTGATGGTGATTTCCGACATGACACCCATTGGGATATTGTTGTGGACTCCATTTGCAAGTCAGGGACGCACACGAACAGATCATATGTTGAATCAAAGGACCTAAAATCAGAGTATCATATTTTGTCCTTAATTGTATGCTACAACCTATTGCCCACACTGGGGACCAAAAGGATTCGATGGGATCGATTGCTACTTCTCTTTTTCCTCGGTCACCCGGAGAGTGCAAATGGAATTAACATCAACATTCCATTTCTTATTTGGCAGCAGATGGTACATGTCATTGAGGGATCAAGGCAACGTGACCTTCTACCGTATCCAATCTTGATTACTCGTATTCTGGAAGATCACGGAGTGGACATTTCTTGTGCCAAATATGATTATGGCTTGGGGGCAATTGATGGAATCACTTTAGCCAAGTCGATTAGCACTTTGAAGACATTTGGGCATACAAAAGCCTATGCAAGTGAAGCGACAGTGAGTGCACCACCTCGTCAAGAATCTCCTGAACCAGATGAGGTCGTAACTCTTCAAACCTTGCATCGGGATGTTTGTTCATTAAAGCAAAGGATGGAGCAAAGGATGGAGCAAGGCTTCAAGAAACTTGAGGATGGTTTAAAGAAAATCTTCGATATCCTTGGGTGCAAACATGATGATGTGGTCACTGGAGCAACTGCACCGAGTACATCGCATGGACCAACATCACATGATGATGATGATGATGATGATTCAAATGAGGATGAGTGATCTCTTTTCCTTCTTGTTTTTGGTTTTCATTTTCTTTTCACTTTGAGATGAACAAGAACTCTAATGGGCATGTAACTAAAAACTTATCCTTCTAGTATGTTTCTTTTTGTCTATTTTAACTGTTTGATAATTTGTGACAAAAAGGGGGAGAACAGAGATGATAATGCACGTATCATATAAAGGGGAGAACAGAGATGCTCAAGATAGGGGGAGATAAAGAAAAGATTGAGAACAAGAGACACAAAACAAAAGAGCCGGAAAAACAAAAGAACCAAAAGGAAGACGAATCAAATGTAGGATTTTAATTTCTAACGACTAATGTTTGATTTTGTTTGGAGTTTTGTTTTGCAGGAATTACATCACTTTGAGACTCCAAGTCCTAAGTCATAGAGTATGTCCTAGGACTGTTTGGTTCAAATGTAATTTGTATTTATTGGATCTTTCACGCAAAGAAAATCAATGTTTTGGTGATAACATTGAGTTTCGATTTTTTGGTTTAAGATGAGTGACTTGAGCGGTTTTATGTATTTTTGGGTTTTGTCACGAAATTGCCAAAGGGGGAGATTATTACGGCTTTTTGTGTTGGCATATTTCGTGAGTCAAGTCAGCAAGTTGAGTCGGAGTCTGAAAGGGATCAAATTGTCAAATCAGCTTTCGAAGACTCATTGAAGATTCAACATGAGCTCAAGATAACACTCAGGTATGATTAAATTAAATCATGGTGATTATAGTTCATTTATAATCATTGGAATCAGGAAGTTATTGAAACTTGGTTTAGACTTGGGTTTAGGAACTTGGTTTTAACTAACAACTTATGTTAAGTTTGGATTCCGGTACTTGGACTGTTTTGGATAAAGCTTATCTTGAAAAACCTATTTTTACATTGAGTACCGGAACCACACTTTGAGTTCCTCAAACCCGACACAGAATTTTTTGTAATTTGCATTGCGTACCGGAACACAGACTCACGTACCGGAACACAATAGAAAAATCTATGTTTTGCATCATTGAGTACCGGAACACGATATTTGGTACCGGTACACAATGTTATCTCGGGATAAGATTACTAAACCGACTTTTATCTTTTTCCAAGGGTTATAAATAGATACTTAGGGTTTCTCGATACAACTGATCAATACCGAAAGCACTCGAGAGCAACCCTAGAGGCTGGTTTTTATCGTTCTTCTTTTAGCCTCTTTTAGGTCAATTCGACGGTTCTTCCAAGATCTATCTTTTGTCGAATTGATCTAGTCTAGAGGCTGGTTTTTATCGTTCTTCTTTTAGACTCTTTTAGGTCAATTCGACGGTTCTTCCAAGATCTATCTTTTGTCGAATTGATCTAGTCTTTGCTTAGAGATTTCTTCTACGGTTCCTCAATGATAATCTAAGCAAAGGATCACCATCGAAGCCTATATTCTATATCGGCTATTTGCGTCGTGGATTCGATGTGGCATCGTGGATTCGATGTGTTGAAGGCTTTTCGTGGATTCGAAACGTGTGCTCGTGGATTCGAGTGGCGTTCGTGGATTCGAACGTGTGCAGTGGACGTGCACTCGGTGGAGCGCAAGGTCCGAAGAAGTTGAAGGAGGGGTTGAGTCCGTGGATTCGGTAATCACCTTGTTATTCTTCTTTTCTTAGTGGATTGTTATTGCGTGTTCGGTGAGCGCAAGATCCGAAGAAGTTGAAGGAGGGGTTGGAGTCCGTGGAGTCGGTAATCACCTTGTTATTCTTCTATTCTTAGTGGATTGTTATTGCGTGTTGGTCCCGTGGTTTTTCTCCTGGATTGGAGTTTCAACGTATATCTCGGTGTGCTATTTTTATTTTCCGCATTGGTTTTTATTTTGCACTGAGATTGGTTTTATAAGTATTACACCTATTCACCCCCCCTCTAGTTGTTTGATAGTACCTATTTAGATCCGTGTGGATCGTTTAATATATAAAAACCTACACTCCAGACTCTCAGGGATCAGAAGCTATTCGCTAAGCTCAAGAAGTGCGAATTCTGGCTACGCGAGGTGGGATTCCTAGGGCACGTGATCTCGGCGAAGGGAATCGTCGTGGACCCAAAGAAGGTGGAATCGGTGATCGACTGGCAGCCGCCGACGACGGTGACAGATATCCGCAGTTTCCTGGGCCTGGCGGGATATTACAGACGCTTCGTCGAGGGTTTCTCGAAGATTGCGGCCCCTTTAAACCAGTTGACCAGGAAAGGGGAGAAGTTTTTATGGACGGCTAAATGCCAGGAGAGCTTCTAAGAACTCAAAAGATGGCTAACCAGGGCACCAATACTTGTACTACCAACACCCGGAGAGGACTATGAAGTGTACTGCGACGCATCAAGGATCGGCCTTGGGTGTGTACTGATGCAACAAGGGAAAGTAATAGCCTATGCTTCCAGGCAACTGAAGGATTACGAAAAGAACTACCCGATACATGATTTGGAGCTGGCTGCAGTGGTCTTCGTTCTAAAGTTATGGGGACACTACCTCTTTGGTGTCCACTGTAACGTCTTTTCAGACCATCAAAGTCTTAAGTACCTGTTCACCCAAAAGGAACTAAATTTGCGGCAGAGGCAGTGGCTTGAGTTGTTGAAGGATTACGATCTAACAATTCAATACCACCCTGGGAAGGCAAACGTGGTGGCTGACGCTTTGAGCAGGAAGGGGCAACTGGAAGGGGTGTCGGTATGCGCGATAACGGAACAGAGCAGCTTGATCGTAGAATTCTCACGACTGAAGTTGGAGGTGGTACCAGCGGGCACAGTTGCGAAACTTTTAGCTTTGGTAGTCAAGCCGACGCTGTTCGAGAAGATCCGGGAAGGACAACAGACCGACTCTCACTTACAGCTCGCACGAGACAAGATCTCCCCGGACCAAGAGAACGATTTTTCAGTGGAAGGCGACGGCACCATACGGTTCCGCGGGCGGATTTGCGTGCCGGATTCGTCGGAGTTGAAGGAGGAAATTCTGGCAGAGGCACACCGCGCCCCTTATGCGGTGCATCCAGGGGGCACGAAGATGTACAGGGACCTCAAGCAGACCTTCTGGTGGCCCAAGCTGAAGGGGGATGTGACACGACATGTAGCTCATTGCCTGGTATGTCAACAGATAAAGGCGGAGCATCAGCGACCAGCGGGAAAGTTACAGCCTTTACCGGTGCCAGAGTGGAAGTGGGATCAGATCACCATGGATTTCGTCACTGGGTTTCCACGTTCACAGCAGGGGCACGACGCGATTTGGGTCATAGTGGACCGGTTAACCAAGTCAGCACACTTCCTGCCCATTCATACAACCTGGACCCGAGAGCGGTTAGCTCAAGTCTACATCAGCGAGATCGTGAGACTGCATGGAGTGCCGGCATCGATCACCTCGGATAGAGACACGCGCTTTGTCTCAAAATTTTGGCAGAGTCTACAGCGGGCCCTGGGGACCAAACTACACCTCAGCACAACCTTCCACCCCCAGACGGACGGACAGTCGGAGCGAGTGATTCAGACTCTCGAGGACCTGCTTCGCGCCTGTGTACTTGACTGGGGGGTCGGTTGGTCACGCTACCTACCCCTCGTGGAATTCGCCTACAACAACAGCTACCAGGCCAGCATCCAGATGGCGTCCTACGAAGCCTTATATGGGAGACGCTGCCGATCCCCGATCTGTTGGGACGACTTGGGAGAACGGAAGTTCATGGGACCCGACTTAGTGGAAGAAACTAAAGAGAAGGTACGCCTCATCAAACAGCGCTTACTGACCGCCCAAAGTCGACAGAAGAGCTACGCAGACCAGAGGCGCCGCGACTTGGAATTCCAAGTAGGAGAGCACGTGCTTTTGCGGGTCTCGCCATCCAGAGGAATCAAGCGTTTCGGGCTGAAGGGCAAGCTGAGCCCACGGTTTGTGGGACCGTTCGAGATCTTGGAGCGCATTGGCCCGGTGGCTTACCTCCTTGCCCTACCACCAAACCTCGATAGGGTCCACGATGTTTTCCACGTTTCAATGCTCAGGAGATACCTCCCCGACCCATCGCATATTCTGGACGTCACTACACTCGAACTAAAGGAGGACCTAAGCTTCGAAGAAACCCCAGTGAGAATCCTAGCAAGGGAAAGCAAATCGCTGCGAAAGCGAACCATCCCCTACGTGAAGGTGCTTTGGAGCAACCATGAGGAGCGGGAAGCAACGTGGGAGCTGGAATCAAAAATGAGGGAGTGCTACCGCAATCTTTTCACCGCAACCCAGGATTGAGTTTCGGGGACGAAACTCGTTTTTAGAGGTGAGTGGTGTAGTAACCGCTTGTTTAAATGTATTTCGGATTTTATATTTTGTTTTAAGTGCACCGCATCTCGCTTAGGGGTCCGGAGTGTGGCTTAATTTCCTTTTTTCTGGGCAGACCATCGGGGCTCGCGGGTATTTTTATGCAATAAAGCTCGCGAAACGGAGAACGGTGGCGCGATCGGTTTTATTTTCCGACCCCGGAATCTCCCAGAATAAATTCCGGAAGGTTGCTAGCAGTTCTGGCGACCAACACGTTTATCAAGGCAAATCGGACCCTGGTTCACACCCGATCGACCTAGTCCTTCGGTTCGAGGTTTGGGCTCATTCCCACTTCTCATTACGCCCGATCGTTTTAATTCGCGCTTTGGGGATTAGGGTTTATTTTCCACTCCTCTTGCCATGTACGTAGGTCACCTCGGAGCGAGGACATGCAACCTGATTCCCAAACGCTCCTTCCCTCTACCTGACGGCGTGGGGAACGGGGCGGTGGTGATCAAGGAGAGATAAGGACCATCGCACTCCCCGCGAAACCCGGCAAGCGAGCGCGCGACGATCCTCCCCCTTCCTCCTTCTTTATCGGCAGATTGAAAGCGCATAGATTGGTGAGTTTTTAAGTTTTACATTAGGGTAGTTTTCCTTTTGTTCATCGCCGAAGGCGGCGGGGAAGAGGGAGAAGGGGTGCCCCGGTCGGCCGTACCGCCGCCGCCGCGAGACGCGGGACGCGGGCGGGAAGGGGGCCGCCGCGCGTGCGGCCTGGGCGCCGCGCGGGGCCGCTGCGCGTGTGGCCTGGGCTCCACGCGGGGCCACCCGCGCGTGCGGGCTGAGCGCCCGCGCGGGCCCTGGGCGCCGCGCAGGGCCGCCCGCGCCCCGGTCGGCCGTACCGCCGCCGCCGCGAGACGCCGGACGCGGGCGGGAAGGGGGCCGCCGCGCGTGCGGCCTGGGTGCCGCGCGGGGCCGCCGCACATGCGGCTTGGGCGCACGTGCGGGGCCGCCCGCGCGTGCGGGCTGGGCGCCCGCGCGGGGCTTGGGCACCGCGCGGGGCCACCCGCGCGTGCGGGCTGAGCGCCCGCGCGGGACCTGGGCACCGCGCAGGGCCGCCTGCGCGTACGGGCTGGGCGCCCGCGCGGGGCTTGGGAGCCGCGCGGGGACATCCTTGCGTGCGGGTTGAGCGCCCACGCGGGGCCTGGCGCCGCGCGGGGCCGCCAGCGCGTGCGGGCAGAGCGCCCGCGCGGGCCAGGCGCCGCGCGGGGGCCGCCGCTGACAGGGTGCCGTGCGGGTCTGACACCGCCGCCGCCGCCGTCGGAACCGAGGGCCCCGTTCCGAGACGGGAGCCGGATAGTATAATTGCTTTTCATTGATTTGTGTTTGGTGGGTACTGATTCTCTTCCCGGGGGACTTTGTAGATTCGGGGAGCGTGCCGAGACGCGGAGGAGTCGAGCATTCATCACCGCACGAGACAGGTGGGTTTTATTTTGGGACTTAGCGTCGGGTTTCCGACAGTTGTACCTCATTTTAATTTAAAATATCTGATGGTGCAAACATGGTAGTCTTTATGGTCATTACTGTCGGGTATTGTCACGCCCCGGGGTCGAAACTGCGACCTGGGCTCGCTAACAGATCCGCCATCTGTACGGAAACTGCCGTACAGACGAAGCGTCTAACCTGCAAAAAGAATCAACTACAGTACGCAGATATCAGAGCTGAAAGTAACTACTAAAAACTGAAATCCAAACACTGTACAACTGAAAAAAAATACAATATCCATCTCCCCAAATTCGATCATATACAAAGTCCTCTGATACAAAAACCCAAAAAGGGAGATATCTCCAATAAAAACATCAGTGTACAAGCTCTCAATACAAATATCCTCACTACATCAGTCTCTCAAACTGTAAAATAAAGTACAACTCTATACCTCACAACAAAGGTCTCTCAACAGAGGAAAAAGAAGTAAACTAATCTACTGAAGCTCTCCTCTGAAGGGGTACCGCTACACTCCAACAACGGGTAGGGAACTAGCTCGCGACTCCCTCACCTCGGTCAGAAGGGTCAGCAACTGGAGCAACAGGAAGAGGAGAAGAAGTTCCTGGGGAAAAAGACACCACGACGGGTGTGAGAACTACTTCCCACAGTAGTTCTCAGTGGGTGCCGTCAACAAGCCCAACGGTCTGCCCACTAAGTCTACTAGAGGCATAAGATAACCGTGCAATGAAATCTGAACAAGAAAAGCAGGAGCTACTCTACAGCTACCATGCCTCTATCTAGATGCTCAAAAAGTGGAACAGATGAATGTAAATGTGACCACTCGCACCCAAGGTGCTCAATCGACCCAATCGAACTGACTGCCTCATAGGGTCCAGTCAAGCCTGCGCCTGTCGACTAGGAACGCAACTGCCCACTACCACACATCCACATGAGGACGGGATTTACGTGGGGCGTCCTGTCCGACTAACTCACCCCTCGCGCAAAACTGCCTCAACAGGCCCATCATCGCATCCACTGCGGAAAACTGCCTCAACAGGCCAACCATCGCATCCACTGCGGCATCTCAGGGGGCGCGACCCCAACTGAGGAAAACGGCGCGGCATAGAGTATCAAACATTGGCATATGCAGGCTATAGTCAAAATCCACGCTCACTCTCAGAACGAAAGGACTCAAGATCCCCAAATATCTCGCACAACAGTCGGAGCACTCTCGACGACTCAGCTGATCAGCTCACACGAAACAAGAGACACTAGCCTCTCCAACAGCTCGCAGCACAAAACACACTAGCTGGAGGTACTCCACAGCCAGGAACGACCCACAACTGTAAAAACTCAAAATATTTTATTTTAATAAATAGCCTAAAAGTGAATTTTTGACCTGGTTTTTGAATTCAAAAGACCTATGTTGATTTATTTAGTCAATTGCCAGTGTGCGAGTTGCACGTTTTACGAGACAAAAAGGCTACTTTCCAATCCGGACATGATCTTGGAAATCCGAGTTGACCGCTGCGATCGTCTCGTCGAACTGAGCGAGATTCATATTCAGCACTTTTCGATCTGACGGTCGGATCTTCCAGAATTCAACTAAGAAGTGGACGAATCTCGCGACCAATGTAACAGTGTCCTTGTGCACAGTGCACTTAAGTGAGTTACTGTAGATGAACAGTAACCCTGGTTTTCGAGACCCGACGAGTACAACATTGACTAATTCACTGTTCGGAATCCGAATATAGTGATCCAGGTAGTCGCTTCGAACGGTTTCGATGTTCTGAACGCAGTAGCGCAGTCGAAAATTCTGTTTGACGACTCTGGAATCTCGAAAAGCGCGAAAACTGTATTTTGACACAGTTATTATGGACCGAGATTTTATCCGGGCAGTTTCGCGAAAATCAGAGATCGCTACCTGATAGGTCTCGTCGAGCCGGACGTCATGGCGCAGTCCATTTTCCGTTTCGGCGACCGGATCGCCTCGAAAAGCGTGAAATACGGGAAAAAAGTGGCTTTTTGCACATAAATCCCTATAAAACATGCTTCGATTTGCGTGCCACTGCATGTGGAGGGACCTAAGTGAGAGAGAAGTATCCTGGGGTGGACTTAACCCTAGATATGGAGAAATGGAGGACTAAATTGCAAGGTGACTTTACCCTATATAAGCATGCAAGCCCGAGCTAAGTTTTCGAAGAAACCCTAGACCCTCAGCCCACAGCCGCAGTTCCTAACCATTTTCCCCTCTTCTGCCGCATTCCCCGGAGCTAGCCGCATCGGCCGCCGCCTCCCCTGTCGCCGGAGAAGAGAGCAACCATGGAAGCTTGGCTCTCGGGCTGTTGAAGAGGAGGGTACTCGGGAAGTCCCTAGGCGACCCAGACCTGGTCTGGGGAGCCCCTAACGAAGCCGCATCCGAGTGGAGGTGAACCCGAGGCCCGCCGCCGCCGCGCGCCGCCGCGGGCGGACCCCTTCTTCCTCCACTCTCCGGCGAGGCAGAGCCGGCGCCGCCGACCCGATCGCCGGCGGGAGCCATCCCATCAAATTATCGTCTTCTCGTTCGACATCAGCGCCGCCGTGATCCGACCGTCCAACTAAAGATCAACACCGTTGTATCTGGTCCCCGTGACGACTGCAACCTCCCCACAAAACCCGAGGGTGATCGGACAAGGATCCCTCTCGCGCGGCCGAGCCCTAGAATCGGGAGAATTGACCCATCGCCGGAATCCCTCCGTCCGGCGCCGTCGCTCGTCCCCATCGCCGGCCATCACCACCAGAAGGTTCCTGGCACCACCAGGAAAACTTTGATCCAAGTCGCACCGGCCCGGAGTCCCACGGTCGGAATCCGCCATTGTTGACCGTCGGAGCTCCACCAAGCTCCGCCGCCGCGCGTCGCCGGCGACCTCAGACCTCCGGAAACGGTGCAGGTAGGCCTCTCTCATCATTTCGTGACCAATGGTGGTGTTGCATGGGAATCCTAACGTCAGGTTTGGAGTCTTTTCAGTTGCACCCGAAACTGCCTCGGTCTTCCCCTCCGGCCATCCCCGGCGACTCGGGCTCCTGCCGACCGTACAGGTGAGGTCTAAATGCCCCCTCCTTTCTCTCCAGCATTTTTGTTTGGCCCAGGAAACCCCTCTGTTGTTGGCTCTCCAACCTTGCACCCGAAATAGCAAGCTCGGGCTAATCCCCGACCGCCGCCGCCTCCGGCCGCCGGGGCTCGACCCCACCTGGACCAAACCTCTGCTGGGGCCTCCCTCTAACCCATGCTCACCTTGTTTCCAGGCCTAGACCCGTGCTGCTCAAGAACACCCAACCCGAGCTGGGACCTTGTGGGTGGTGCTGCTCCGGCCACTGCTCCGGCCAACCTCCGGCAAGCCTCAGGTGAGCCCCGTTGTACCTGGTCCATGCTGATCACCATGCTCTGGCTAACTCTCCGCTTTGGTCACGTATTAATTAAGTTTTAGTATAGTGGCTTGTTGGACTTAGCGATTGTTGGGCCAGCTTTGCCCTCGGGATCCGTGGCAGTCCAAACTTGTAAGCACGGCATGGGTCTCGCCGTAATGAACACGCTGAAACTTACGGCGTCAATTTTGGACCCCCGGATCTCAAGAACGGGTCGAAACAAGTAATTAATGTAGAATTATCATACATAATTAACGCGTACTATGGATCTAAACGTATTTGGGACACGCTGGCAGCCTTTAGACAGTTTTTTCTTCTTTCATACCTGCTGGACAGGTTGTTAGAGTCCCGTGGGCTCTTGTTGAGCGGGAATCGGACATTGTTCCGTAAATCGGCTATATTTTCCGTGTTAGCGTTGTGTTGCTGTAATGTTGTCAAGATGGGTATGTGTGAGTCTAGTCCTGACTACAGTCTCTGTTCAGGGCCCAGCAGTTCAGCACCCGCCTCCCGGTAGTCTAGCAGGAGTTCGGGATCGGCCTACATTCAGGTGGGTTTTATTTTCTTTGTCCTAGCATCTAACTCTACCATGTTGGACGGGGTCAATTCTAAGTGTACTGGGGTTTAATATTGATGGGTGATAGCTTATGCATGTTAATGGGTTTCGTCTTAATGTTTAGCGTCGGTCTTTCGACGGTCGTTTTCCTTTTGATTATACATGATAGCGGGTTACTTTCGATTGCATATGTTACGGTTTTACTTTTGAGTATATATGTTGCCGTTTTACTTTTGATATATATATTATGATGCTGACATGATGATGGTTATGGTTACTTGGCTCGAGGCTGTCACACGCGCACCCGCGGTTTGGCCACCGCAAAGGGTGCGCTTTTCCGGAAAAGTGGTCTATGACCCGTGTATACCCACGAGGTGACGTAGTGGGGCCCCTTATTAGTGGTGGGGTTGAGGTGCCGAGGTGCGAGCGGTGCGACCCGTCGGTTTAGTTGTCCGACGTGGTCGGGTTTCTGCAGGTACGGTGTGGACCGTCGGTTTAGTTGTCCGACGTGTCCGGGTATTACAGGATACAGGTGTACAGGTTGCCTTTCCCCCTTGAGGGGGTGGTTGCTCCGGTTGTCTTCACGGTTTGTTTTACTATATTCTCCTACTCTATTACTTTTACGTCACTGACATCCCACTTCGTGACAGGGTTCGGACGGGGGGAGAGGTAGGCGGTGGTGAGGACGGACAGGAGCAGCTGGGTCGCTGGGGACCCTGGACTGTATTTCCTTTTCTTTCTCGCTTTTCATTGCATTGTAGTTATGTGAGAGGTTCGCGATACCCTCGTGGGGTCGGCGTGGATGTCGGTACGGGTTGCATTTAGTGCCCCTTGTGCGTTACTTTTCCTTTTATTTCTATTGGCCATTTGAAGATCAAAAAGGCAGAAGCCAAAGAAAGATTGCGAAAACCGTTTTTAAAATCTAAGTGTCGTGTGGGCACTGGCTTCAAAACCCTGTGGATTTATGGATTGCGAAAGGGATTTCAAAACTTGGTGTCGGGTGGGCACCGCTTTCAAACCTTGTTGATTTATGCTGATTTCGAAACTAGCTTTCAAAACGTAAGCGCCGGGTAGGCGCTCTTTCAAAACTGTGAATTTATCCTTTCCAAATTGATCGGCCATATGTTCTTCTTTTATTAGTTTAGAATACTGGTTGCTTGTGAATGACTGTTGTGATTGATTGGTTGTGTATGTTGGAACATGTACTGACGCTACGCCGTGCACATACAGGGGAGACTCTGTCCGTTTGCAGAGTGATCCTGTATGTGTGGCGGGTCTGGGCACGTGCCGGGGAAGAGGGGTTCTCTTTTAAACAAAAAAAGAAAAAAAAAAAAAAAAAAAAAAAAAAAAAAATTCGCGTCAAATATTCGACTTTATGAATCGTTTCCGCTAAAACAAACCCCCGGGGCGTGACAGATTAAATGGTATCAGAGCGTTCTTTCAATCACAACAGTTAGTGCCGACATCCGTGGACAACCCTCACATGCCTACATACGAATGAAATGGGTAGGCATAGGACTGTAGAACGTGAGTGACCGAGGGGGGGGAAAATGTTGAGTCCTTTCCTCACTTTAGGGTTGTTGTTAGCAGGGTAGTCTAAAGTTGACTCTTGTGATGTGTGACAGACATGGCCCGTACCTAGGTCATCGGCCGGGGACGCAGAGTCAGTGTCCGACATCCACGGAGATACCACACTTAGCTACGAATGAATGAATCGAATAAGGCATAGAAGCGTAGAACGCGAGCGATCGGGGGAGCGGGGGAAAAGTATAGTCCCGTTTTCTAGATAGTTGGTTAAGTGCTACTAGCGGAGTCTAGAACTGACGTGTGGGGTGTTGAGTACGGGTTAAGTTTTGTTTCTCGTTTTAGCTCGGTTGTCGCGTTTATGTAGTCGTGTTGCTTGGGCTCGTGTAGTAGAGTTGTTGTGGGGGTCTTGGGATTCCCCCTGGGGTTGAGAAAAGAGACCACCGGGACTAGTAAATCTTGTTCGTTTGGGCTTGATTCTTCCTTTTGTTGAGCGGACCTAGAGCTAAATACTCCTAGTGGGGAATGTGATCGTTGGTCTGGGGGTACGCAGCTCGGCTCGGGTATGGTGCTTGGAAGGGCAATGGATTGGGACCGAGCGGTAGAGGTTAATCAGAGTGTCGCACCCACTTGGGTGCCAGACGGAAGTAGGACCGTGCTCCCTGGGTTTTGCCGCCAGCTCCCCATGACCAAGGCATAGTCTTGAGGTTTTGGGTTTGCGAGTTTGTGATTGTGAAGCAGTACAGATCACGAGGGGCGCAAGGCCAGGGGAAGCGCAAGTCTGACATGTTTGGCCACTTTTCCCATGTATGGATTCCTGGCGTATTTAAGTTTCGGGGATGAAACTTCTTTTAAGGGTGTGAGTGATGTAGCGCTCGAGAAATTCTAGTGTGCTTGCGGGCGAGGGAAGCAGATCTAACCTTAGCAATTTGCATGCCGGCGCGTGAATTGCACAGTTTCCGATGCACAATTTTCGCCTTTCCGATCCGATACCTGGGTATTTGGTTAGGAACGAGCCCTAGGGTGACTTGCGTTCACGAGGAGAGCGCAGGTATTGGCATAGTGGTTTGGAGCCCAGGTGTGTTTCACACAGTTGCGTCTCGTTGGTTCGGTTATTAGTCGTACGCACTCTGATTTTTGGGATCGTTGTTAGTGCAGGGTTAGCCGCGGCCAGGGTTTTGGCTGTGGGCTTGATGTTTCAATGAAGCCAGAGTGCTCGGATCAGTTACGGTGGTTAAGGGTTAAATCACTGTTCTCTTCGTAATCGTCCAGCTGATGGCACAGCAGTAGATGACTGCTATTGTTGCAATAGCCTCACAGTTTGCTTAGAGGTGAACAATTGCTGACCCTCAGTGCCCCCGTGCCTTAATTCGGTGGCCTATGGGCCCGATGGTCACCCTGTTTGGGACGGATGCAATATTGACCCCACCTTTTGCACAGGTTTTGTGGATCGACGTGGACTCGCCTAAGTGTTAGTCATGGCGATGTTTGTGACCACGAGGCGGTAGTAATCCTCGATAAAGGTTATGTTTTGGCACTGAGATTGTGTTGGGAGGTATGTGATATACCTTCTGTAGGAGTTGCGTCCCCACTTGTTGTTGGCGCAAACTTTGGTATTCCGCTGTTCTTTTGGTAAGCACGTTGGCTGCAGGCAACGGACGGTCGAAAGAACTGAGGAAATACTCTGCCCTATAATGAGGAGTACCAGATTGGGGTCTAAATTAGTGCCCTTAGAGTTGTAGATGCCTTGCGATGACTTGTACCCTCGATTAAACTTTTTGAGCTTTTCATGAGAGTTGACTTCGGCTGTAAGCTCCGGGTGTGAAACTTTTTTTTAAGTTGTAAGTTCGGGGACGAAACTTCTTTGTTGTAAGTGATGTAAAACTCAAAATATTTTTTTAATATAGCCTAAAAGTGAATTTTTTGACCTGTTTTTGAATTCAAAAGACCTATGTTATTTATTTAGTCAATGCCAGTGTGGCAGTTGCCGTTTTTACGAGACAGAAAGGCTACTTTCCATCCGGACAGCATCTTGGAAATCCGATTGACCGCTGTCATCGCTCGTCGAACTGATCGAGATTCATAGTCAGCACTTTTCGCTCTGACGTCGGATCTTTCCAGAATTCAACTAAGAATGGCGAATCTCGCGACCAATGTAACAGTGTCTTGTGCACAGTGCAACTGGAGTGAGTTACTGTAGATGAACAGTAACCCTGTTTTC